>CAUYLG010067633.1:0-10000 GCA_963573385.1 Cacajao melanocephalus
CTGGAGCTGTGTTGTATGGGGATTGGCTCAGCTTTGGCGGGCTAAGGCTGGGCCATGATTGGTTGCTCAGTGTTACCAGGCAGACTGAGGTCTATAGGCGGTCTCCCGGATGTGGAGATCAAGAGGGAGGGGAGAGGTAGGGGTTTTGCTACCAAACAGTCAGTGCCAGCCTAAGATTCTACTTGAGGAGAGAGATTCTTGCTTATTCAATTGTGAGGTTTGAGCCACAAGAAAAGATAATTCTTATAATATACTGGGACCCTTCGTGACATGAATAGTATTAAATTCTAGGCTTAAGGTGGAAAATAGTTGGAGTTTCCACTGAATGATTTCCATTTGTTCTCCATCATCACTCCTACCAAAGTAAAAAATGACATTTCTGCTACTGAATCCAATGGACACTTTCCTGTTCTCGCCTTTTTTATCCTCTTAGCATCATGTAACACTGTATACATCTGTTTCTTTAAACACTCCTCTCTTAGCCTTCACTTCCATATTCTAGATATTTTACTACACTTTTTCACTTCTTCAAAAACGGTATGCCAATTTAAACCACAATGAAATACCTATACACCACAATGAAATACCTATATATAGTGGTTAAAAATAAGAAGATGAGGACAATGCAGTATTGGTGAGGATGTGGAGTAGCTGGAATTCTCAGACAAGACTGGGGGAAAATTTAGCAGCTTCTTAGAACATAAAACATATGTTCCATACGATCTAGCAATTCTAGTCTCAGGTATTTCCTCCAAAAGAAATGATAAATGTCAGTCCCTGAAATAACTTGTGTACAAAAACTTACAGCAGCTTTATTTATAATAGCCAAAAACTGAGGAAGAAAAAAAAGTCCTTCAACAGGTGAAAGAAAATGCAATCATGCTACCTACATACAATAGCAATCAGAAAATAAAACAAACTACAGATATATCTGACAGTTGTAGCAACACAGATGAATCTTTAAAACATTGCATTGAGTTAAAAATGCAATATGTAAAAGGGTATGTTTACATTTATATAAAATAATATATTAAAATCTATATAATAATATATATAAAATTGTAGAATAGGCAAAACTAACCTACAGTGACAAGAGATCAGTTACACGGGGCAAGGGATGAAGGCAACAAGGAAAACAGTGTGAGGGAACTGTGTGGGGAGATGTATGTGATCAGTGCTGTTCTAATAAATGCTCAACAGCCAGTTCGCTGGGAAATTGTGTGTATATACGTACAAAAGTTTATTATAAGTTTTACTGATATAAGGAATATCCAGGAATTTTAGATAAGACATGGAAAAAGATGGCAGACTGGAAAGCTCCACTGATCATCTGCCAACAAGGACACCAAGTTAACAATTACCTACACAGAAAAAACACATAAGAACAAAAAACAGGTGACCACTCATAGTACCACACCACTGAAAGAGGCACTGAAGAGGTAGAAATACTAGTCTTAAATCGCTGATACCACCCTTCCTCCACCCCTGACAGCAGGAGCATGGTTCAGAGAGCATCTCTGGACACTGGAGGAGGGAGAACACAACAACTGTGATGCACTGAACTCTGCTATTCTGTTAGAGCTGAAAGGAAAAGCAGACCAAACTAGCTGGCACCTGCCCACAGACAGAGCATTTAAACCAGCCCTAGACAGCGGTCTGAATTTGAGTGCCTGAAAACCTTGCCACTAAGGGACCAAGAGCTCTGGGTCTCTTAGTAAACTCAAAAGGAAATCTAGGCCATAAGGACTGCAACTCTTAGGTAAGTCCTAGTGCTGAACTAGGTCTAGAGAGAGTGGACTGGGGAAAGGGTGCACGTGACATATTGAGACACCAGGTCAGGCAGCCAAGGGAATGCTGGCAACACCCCTCCCCTAACCCCAGAGTGCACAGCATTACAGCTCCAAAAGAGACCCCTTTTTTCAGCTTGTGGAGAAGAGAGGGAAGAGCAGGAGGACTTTGTCTTGCATCTTGGATATCAGCTCAACCACAGTAGAATAAGGCACCAGTCAGTGTCATGAGGTTCCCATTCTAGGCCCTTGTTTCCAGACCACATGTATAGACACACCCTGGGCCAGAAGGGAACCCACTAATTTGAAGAAAAGGACCCAGTCCTGCCAGCATTTATCACCTGCTAACTGACGAGCCTTTGGGCCCTGAATAACCAGCAGTGATACCTAGGTACTGTATCAAGGGCTTTACTGAGCCTCTGAGACTTGCTGGCTTCAGGCACCAACACTGCCATAGGTAGGCAGAGCACCATGCAGGCTCTTGGTATCCCCAATTCCAGGACTTGATTATTGGATGGGAAGCCCACTGCCCTGAAGGGTTAGTCCAGGCCAGGCAGCATTCACCACAAGCTGACTTAAGAGACCCTGTACCTCAGGAAACATCAGTGGTGGTCTGGCAGTACTCCTTGTGGCCAGGGGTGGTAGTAGCTACGGGGGTGAGGCTCCTCAGCCTTTGGAAAGGGGAGGGAAGAATAGGAAGGACTTCGTCTTATGGATAGAGTACCAGCTCAGCCATGACACAACAGAATATCAGGTAGACTTCTAAGATTTTTGACTCTTGTCCCTGACTCCTGGACAACACTTCTGGACTCAACCAGTGCTGAGGGAACTTCACTACCCTAAAGGGAAGTGCAGGCATGACTGGCTTTGCCCACTGCTGATTAGAGGCCTATAGACTTGAACAAACAGGCAGTAGCCAGAGAGTGATTACAGCAGGCCTTAGGAAAGACCCAGCACTGTGCTGGCTTTAGGTTTGACCCAGCACAGTCATAGTGGTGGTGGCCAAAGGGGTACTTGTGTCACTCCATCTCCAGCTTTAGGTGTCTCAGAAAAAAGAGAAAGAGAGACTCTGTATGTTTGGGAGAAAGTAAAGGAAGAGAACAAGAACCTGCTGGTAATTCAGAGAATTCTCCCAGCCAAGACCATCAAGACCTGATTTTTTAATGATCAATATTCTAACTGGAGTGAGGTGGTATCTCAGTGCGGTTTTTATCTGCATTTCTCTAATGACTAGTGATGATGAGCTTTTTTTCATATTTGTTGGCTGCATAAATGTCTTCTTCTGAAAAGTGTCTGTTCATATCCTGTTCCCACTTTTTGATAGGGTTGTTTTTTTCTTGTAAATTTGTTTAAGTTCTCCGTAGATTCTGGATATTAGCCCTTTGTCAGATGGGTAGATTGCAAAAAAATTTTCCCATTCTGTTGGTTGCCGGTTCACTCTATTGATAGTTTCTTTTGCTGTGCAGAAGCTCTTAAGTTTAACTAAACCCCATTTGTCTATTTTGGCTTTTGTTGCCATTGCTTTTAGTGTTTAGTCATGAAGTCCTTGCCCATGCCTGTGTCCTGAATGGTACTGCCTAGGTTTTCTTCTAGAGTTTTTATGGTGTTAGGCTTAATGTTTAAATCTTTAATCCATCTAGAGTTAATTTTTGTATAAGGTGTAAGGAAGGGACCCAGTTCAGCATACTGCATACGGCTAGCCAGTTTTCCTAACAACATTTATTAAATAGGGAATCCTTTCTGCATTGCTTGTTTTTCTCAGGTTTGTCAAAGATCAGATGGTTGGAGTCTTGTGGGGTTCTTTTTGAGGGTTCTGTTCTGTTCCATTGGTCTATATCTCTGTTTTGATACCAGTACCATGCTGTTTTTATTACAGCCTTGTAATACAGTTTGAAGTCAGGTAGTGCAATGTCTCCAGCTTTGTTTTTATGGTTGTTTGTTTTGTGGTTTTCTTTTTTTCCTTAGGATTGTCTTGGCTATGCAGGCTCTTTTTTGGTTCCATATGAAGTTTAAGTTGGATTTTTTCAATTCTGTGAAGAAAGTCATCAGTAGCTTGATGGGGATAGCATTGAAACTATAAATTATCTTAGGCAATATGGCCATTTTCAAGGATATTGATTCTTCCTAACCATGAGCATGGAATGTTTTTCCAACTGTTTGTGTCCTCTCTTAATTCCTTGGGCAGTGGTTTGTAGTTCACCTTGAAGAGCTCCTTCATATCCCTTGTTAGTTGTATATCTAGGTATTTTATTCTTTTTGTAGCAATTGTGAATGAGAGTTCACTCATGATTTGGCTGTTTGTCTACTACTGGTGTATAAGAATGCCTGTAATTTTTGCACATTGATTTTGTATCCTGAGACTTTGCTGAAGTTGCTTATCAGCTTACGGAGATTTTGGGCTGAGACAATGGGGTTTTCTAAATATACAATCATGTCATCTGCAAACAGGGACAATTTGACATCCTCTCTTCCTATTCAAATATGCTTTATTTCCTTCTCTTGCCTAATGGCCCTAGCTAGAACTTCCAATACTATATTGAGTAGGAGTGGTGAGAGAGGGCATCCTTGTCTAGTGCCAGTTTTCAAAGGGATGCTTCCAGTTTTTGCCTATTCAGTATGATATTGGCTGTGGGTTTGTCATAAATAGCTCTTATTATTTTGAGACAGATTCCGTCGATACCTAGCTTATTGAGAGTTTTTGGCTGTTGGATTTTGTTGAAGGCCTTCTCTGCATGTATTGAGATAATCGTGTGGTTTTTGTCTTTGGTTCTGTTTATGTGATGGATTACACTTATAAACTTGTGGATGTTGAACCAGCCTTGCATCCCTGGGATGAAATGGACTTCATCATGATGGATAAGCTTTTTTGATGTGCTGTTGGATTCAGTTTGCCAGTACTTTATTGAAGATATTCATATCAACGTTCATCATGGACATTGGCCTGAAATTTTTTTTTTTAGTTGCAACCCTGCCAGGTTTTGGTATCAGGATGATGTTGGTCTCATAAAATGAATTAGGGAGGATTCCCTCTTTTTTGTATTGTTTGGAATAGTTTCAGAAGGAATGGTACCAGCTCTTCTTTGTACCTCTGGTAGAATTCGGCTGTGAACCCCTCTGGTCCCAGACTTTTTTTGGTTGGTAGGCTATTACTTGCTGTCTCAACTTCAGACCTTGTTATTGATCTATTCAGGAATTCAACTTCTTCCTGGTTTAGTCTTGGGAGGGTGTACGTATGCAGGAATGTATCCATTTCTTCTAGATTTACTGGTTTATTTGCATAGAGGTGTTTGTAGTAATCTCTGATGGTAGTCTGTATTTCTGTGAGATCAGTGGTAATATCCCCTTTATCATTTTTTATTGCATCTATTTGAATCTTCTCTCTTTTCTTTTTTATTAGTCTGGCTAGAAGTCTATCTTTTTTTTTTTTTTTGTCTTTTCAAAAAAACAGCTCCTAGATTTATTGATATTTTGAAAGATTTTTTGTGTCTCTATCTCCTTCAGTTCTGCTTTAATCTTAGTTATTTCTTGCCTTCTGCTGGCTTTTGAGTTTATTTGATCTTATTCCTCTAGTTCTTTGAATTGTGAGGTTAGGGTGTCAATTTTAGATTTTTCCTCGCTTCTCTGTTGAGCATTTAGTACTATAAATCCCCCTCTAGACACTGCTTTACATGTGTCCCAGAGATTCTGGTATGTTGTATCTTCATTCTCATTGGTTTCAAAGAACATCTTTATTTCTGCCTTCAATTCTTTATTTATCCAGTAGTCATTCGGGAGCGGGTTATTTAGTTTCCATGTAGTTGTATAGTTTTGAATGAGTGTCTTAATCCTCAGCCCTAATTGTATTGCACTGTGGTCTGAGAGACTGTTTGTTATGATTTCCATTCTTCTGCACTTGCTGAGGAGTGTTTTACTTCCAATTACATGGTCAATTTTATAATAAGTGTGATGTGGTGCTGAGAAGAATATATATTCTGTAGTTTTGGGGTGGAGAGTTCTGTAGATGTCTACTGCTAGGTCCAGATCTGAGTTCAAGTCCTGGATATCCTTGTTAATTTTCTGTCTTGTTGATCTGTCTAGTATTGACAGTGGGGTGTTAAAGTCTCCCACTATTACTGTGTGAGAGTTTAAGTGTCTTTGTAGGTCTCTAAGAACTTGCTTTATGTATCTGGGTGCTCCTATATTGGGTGCATATTCAGGATAGTTAGCTCTTCTTGTTGCATTAATCCCTTTACCATTATGTAATGCCCTTGTCTCTTTTGATCTTTGTTGGTTTAAAGTCTGTTTTATGAGAAACTAAGATTGCAACTCCTGCTTTTTTTGCCCTCCATTTGCTTGGTAAATCTTCCTCCATACCTTTATTTTGAGCTTATGTGTGTCTTTGGACATGAGATGGGTTTCCTGAATATAGCACACCAGTGGGTCTTGACTTTTTATCTAATTTGCCAGTCTGTGTCTTTTGATAGGGGTATTTAGCCCATTTACATTTAAGGTTAATATTGTTATGTGTGAATTTGATCCAGCCTATTTGATGCTAGCTGGTTGTTTTACCTGTTAGTTGATGCAGTTTCTTCATAGCGTCAACGGTCTTTACAGTTTGGTATGTTTGGCAGTGGCTGGTACTGGTTGTCCCTTTCCATGTTTAGTGCTTCCTTCAGGAGCTCTTGCAGGGCAGGCCTGGTGGGAGATGAAATCTCTCAGCAGTTGCTTCTCCATAAAGGATTTTATTTCTCCTTCACTTATGAAGCTTAGTTTGGTTGGATATGAAATTCTGAGTTGAATTTTCTTTTAGGATGTTGAATATTGGCCCCCACTCTCTTCTGGCTTGTAGAGTTTCTGCTGAGAGATCCACTGTGAGTCTGATGGGCTTCCCTTTGTCAGTAACCTGACCTTTCTCTCTGGCTTTTTTTCCTTCATTTCAACTCTGGTGAATCTGACAATTATATGCCTTGGAGTTGCTCTTCTCAAGGAATATCTTTGTGGTGTTCTCTGTATTTCCTGTATTTGAATGTTGGCCTGCCTTGCTAGGTTGGGGAAGTTCTCCTGGATAATATCCTGAAGAGTGTTTTCCAATTTGGTTTCATTATCCCCATCACTTTCAGGTACACCAATACAACATAGATTTGGTCTTTTCACATAATCCCATATTTCTTGGAGGCTTTGTTCATTTCTTTTCACTCTTTTTTCTCCAATCTTGCCTTCTCACTTCCTTGAGTTGATCTTCAATCTCTGATATCCTTTCTTCTGCTTGATTGATTCAGCTATTGAAATTTGTGTATGCTTCATGAAGTTCTCATGCTATGTTTTTGAGCTCCATCATGTCATTTATGTTCTTCCCACTCTGGTTATTCTCATTAGTATTTTGTCTAACCTTTTATACGGTTCTTACTTTCCTTGTATTGGGTTAGAACATGCTCCTTTAGCTCGGAGAAGTTTGTTATCACCTACCTTCTGAATCCTGCTTCTGTCAATTCATCACACTCATTCTCCATCCAGTTTTGTTCCCTTGCTGGTGAGGGGTTGTGGTCCCTTGGAAGAGAAGAGGCATTCTGGCTTTTGGCGATTTCAGCCCTTTTGCGCTGCTTCCTTCCCATCTTCATGGATTTATCTACCTTTGGTCTTTGAAGTTGGTGACTTGTGGGTGGGGTTTCTGAGTGGACATCCTTTCTGTTTATGCTGAAGCTATTTCTTTCTGTTTGTTAGTTTTCCTTCTAACAGTCAGGCCCCTCTGCTGCAGGTCTGCTGGAGTTTGCCGGAGGTCCACTCCAGACCGTGCTTGCCTTGGATTCACCTGCAGGGGCTGCAGAACAGCAAAAATTGCTGCCTGTTCCTTCCTGTGGTAGCTTCGTCCCCAAATGGTACCTGCCAGATGTCAGCCAGAGCTCTCCTGTATGAGATACATGTCTGCCAGTTAGGATACATGGTGGGTTAGAGAGTCACTTGAGGACCTCAAGTGATCTGCTGCCTTGGCCTCCCAAAGTGCTAGGATTACAGGCATGAGACATTTTGCCTGGCCTTGAATTTCATGTAATTAATATGTGATAAAGTACACACATGGTACTGTTGGAGCAGGGAAAAGGGAGCATCTTCTGATGGAGCACAGGAGGAAGATGAATGGGAGAAGTCATTCCAGCACTTTCTGTGGGTAACATGTGTTGAACACACCCATTAACTCATTTCACTCTTATTACAACTGTATGAGATAGAATGGCAAAGATACTATCATGATCAGCAATTTAGAGCTGGGAAACAGAGACACTGGGTGTGATATACAGATTGTCTTTGGGCCTAAAGATATAAAAGCAGAAAAATTCTGGCAATTTTCTGTGTGCCTAGTACTGTCCTAGGATTCATGTGACTTACATACCCAACTCTCTTTGTCCCCAGTGTATTTCATGTCAACCACCAACGACTGAGGCATGCTCTTAACCACTATGCTGCACTGCCTCAGTCATTGGTGGGTGACATGAAATACACTAGGCCCAAAGACAATCTGTATATCACTCTCAGAAGCAGAAATGAAATTCATAGCTGCTAATCCTCCACTCCAGTATGTTCACACATAAATCCTAGACTTTTTTTCTTTTGTATTGTCATACATTGTTTTCCTTGATTAGAGTTTGGACACGTGTTTGTGTAATGGGGAACAACTTCTCGAATAAGAAAGAAAGAATACCATAACACTTGCTTCTGTATTAAATAAGCCCAGAAATGAGAATTTGCCATCACTTTCCCCATTTTTATTAGGAAAAGCATCTCTCTTGCTTTTCTCAGTGTAGACATCGAAGCAGTTGGGCCAGCCCATGGATTCCCTCATCCTCTGTGCACATATAACCAAGGTAAGGCTGCGTTCAGCTGTCCTTGTAGGGTTCCTCTCGCTGTTTGCATGAAAGAAAAGCTTGAAATAAAATTTACTCTTTGCTCTCAGCAAGAACTAATACTTATCAAATGCCCTGGTCAAACACAATAAAATCATACTGTGTAAGGAAATTGCTTTTGTAATTGATTTACTAGTTTTCATAGAGGAAAAAGCATTTTGGTAGCATTTTCATTAAATTGCTTGTCTACAATGACTAAAAAAAAAAATCTAGTTGTCAGTTTTTAAAGACCCAGTATCTCTGTTGTTTGAATTTTTTTTTAACAAAAAGTAATCGAATAAGGAAAAATACTAAACCTAATGGTGCACTGTATGGTAAATATAAAATCCAGATGTGTGCTTCCTTATAGAGAAGTATAGAATTAGACATTTTTATAGGAATGCTTTTGTTATTGCTGTCTTAGGTTGGAAGGCAGGAAAATAAAGGGAAAGAGGAGTAGACTGGCTTTGTTCACACACACACACACACAAACACACACACACACACACACACAAACTTAACCCACTGCCCTGAGCCTCAAAGCAGGACCCACCAAGTAAGAATAAACTCAATGGCAAAGTTCCTGCTCCCTAGGACTTTGCATGTCACTCTAGGCCCTGCAATAAATATACAACTGCCAAAAGAAAGCTTTCATCATTTAAAATGCACTTGGTTCAAAAGAGATCAAGGTAACAAACTGCATCCAATTTTCCTTACGGTGAAATTACTTGGTACAAAACCAAACCACTGCACCACTGACTAAAAATATGTATTTAGCTATTTCCACATTAAACTGTGAGATCTATAAAGACAAGGTCTCTGTGTATTTCACCAGGTCCAAGCCCACAATCAATGTATGACTTTTAAATAAGCACATGGATTTTAATTTCTCATTGAATCAAACAAAAAGTGTCTTTGAATGGATGTCACAATGATACCTTTCATCATTAACTTTTTATAGTAGAAAAGTCCTTTCTAAGCTTCTACTTTTTCTATTTTGGGGGCACATCAAAGGAAGAGAAAGAGCTTTGGAAGCCAAGACAAAAAAAAAATTAGAGTAGTAGGAAAGAATGCTAGAGGAAATGAAAAATGCCACCAGGGACAATCAGATCAAAATCCTGAGCTCCAAACCCCAAATGGAAATTTTTTCTTACCTGTAAATACACAGTTATACTGTTAATTGAACAATGGTTACATTTTGTGTGGATTGTAAGAAACTAGGCAAAGTGAAAAATATTTTTTGGACAAACGAGTATTCTAGGAAACCCACTTATCATGCTGACATGAGTTGAGAGCATTCATTTATCCAACAAATATTTACTAAAACTTGCTATTTGCTAACCACTGCGCTTGGTGCTA
>CAUYLG010067635.1:0-33195 GCA_963573385.1 Cacajao melanocephalus
TGCATTCTAGCCTGGGCAGTAGAACAAGAATCCTGTTCTCTCTCCCTCTTTTTCTTCCTCTTTCTTTCTCTCGTACATTCTTTTTTTTTCTTTCTTTCACTCTCACTTTCTTTCCTCTCTTTTCCTTTCAAAAAAAAAAAAAAAAAAATCCTAAACTATGCGTTTAGAGAGCTTCTGGGTTGGTGAACACATCCACGTGCCAGGAGGGTTGGGCACCCTAATTTCACGGGGATAGAAGCTCCTGTGTACTCAGGACCCTTCCAGACCCTGCTCTTTGCACCTCTTCATGTGGCTATTCATCTGTGTCCTCATCTCTTTTATAGAAATCAGTACACATAAGTGTTTACCTGAGTTCTATGAGCCATTCTAGCAAATTACTGAACCTGAGTAGGGAGTCGTGGGAACTCCTGATTTGTAGCCAACTTGGACAGAGGTCCCTCAGCATCCAATACTTGTATCTAAAGTGGGGGACAGTTTGCTAAGACTGAGCCCTGAAACTGTGGGGTCTGGGTTAATTCTGGGTAATGTCAGAATTAAGCTGTAGGACACCCAACTGGTATCTAGAGCACTGGAGAATTGGTCATTGGTGTGTGTGTGTGTATGTATGTGTGTGTATATATGTGTGTGTGTGTGTATATATATATATATATATACACATATATGTATGTGTTTGTGTGTGTATATGTGTGTGTGTGTGTGTGTGTGTGTGTGTGTGTGTGTGTGTATCGCCCAGGCTGGAGTGCAATGGTGCAATCTTGGCTCACTGCAACTTCCGCCTCCCAGGTTCACACAATTCTCCTGACTCAGCCTCCCGAGTAGCTGGGATCACAGGCACACACCACCACACCCGGCTAATTTCTTATACTTTTAGTACAGATGGGGTTTCAGTATGTTGGCCAGACTGGTCTCGAACTCCTGACCTCGTAATTCACCCGCATTGGCCTCCCAAAGTGCTGGGATTACAGGCGTGAGCCATCACGCCTAGCCAGAAACAGGTATCTTAATAGTAGGGCCACCATATAAAAACTGTTCATACCTCTTTTGGTCACTTAACCCACCCTGCCTTATAATGGTTACTGATGTCTATGTTCCCCACCCTATCCCCACTTCCAGCCCCAACTAGGCTGGGAACTTCCAGAAGGCAGGAATAGAGTCAAACTCCTCTTTAGCCCCAATCCCCTGCATAGGCCTGGTACACAGGTGCTCCTGGGTAAACATCTTGTTCTCCTGTGATGTGGGAAGGAATATGGGGGGTAGGGCAAGAGAGGTGACAGTCAATGCATTGATGTCTGAAAGCCCTGTCTGAGCTGATGAATGTACATCCACTGAACTAAGGAGGGCACAGGCTCAGGACTGCCAAGTGGCTGGACCACTCTGGGACTGGAGCTTATTCATCTCAGCAGCCAGAAAAGGCCTGTGTAGCTTCTCAAAACTGGAGGCTCCCTAAGCCTTTGCCCACCAGAGTCAGGCACACCTACATCCTCAGCCCTGCAGAAGCCCCAGTCACTCTGAAAGACTGGATGTAGGTGCTCGGTCAGCATCTCCCTGAGGACAGGTTGGCACGGAGCAGGTGCCAGTCGCGCCTCTGAATGTGACAGGCCATGGGATGAGCAGTGGCCTTGCTGTGCTGAGTGTGAACTCCAGACTGCCACTTTGTAGCTTGTGACCCTGGACAAGACCTGTCCCTTTGTCCCCCAAGAGCCTCTATAAAAGCACAGTCAGAAAGAACTTTTGGCGATGATGGAAATGTTCTGTGCAGTCCAATTTGGTGCCATTGGCCACAGTGACAACTGAGTTTGTGAAATGTGCCCAGTGTGAGTGAAGAACTAAATTTTCAATTTTATTTAATTTTAATTAATTACATTTACATTTAAATAGCCATATGTGGCTAGTGGCTACTGTACTGGACAGCGCAGTTTGCAGTGGAGATGATTCTGACTTCATGGGGGTGATGGTGAAGATTAAATGACATCCTACAGGCCAAGTGCCTAAGTACCTGAGACACCCTGGGAACTCAATAAATGCTAGTCTTCAGTGCTAATCCAGAATATACAGTGACTCAGGAAAGGTACAATGAGGTTATTTTAAGAAGAATTTGAAAAAGAAAAAGAAAGGAGAATTGGAGAACTTGAGAAGGATCCACTGAGCCCAGCAGTACCTCTGCTGTTCCCTGACTGCTCACTGCTGCCCCCAACCCACACGACTCTGTCGGGAGCCTAATTAAGCTTCCGGGATCCTCAGACCATAATGTAGAAAAAGATGCAGGACTTTCTCCAGAACAAGCTCCCAGTAACACAAAAGATATAAGCTAGAGAAGCTTCAGGCAACAGTAATGACTTATGGCAGGAAGACTTATAAGTAACAACTTACAAGACTTTAGAGTACAAGTTTCCTTGTTAGAAAGGCCAACATCACCTTTAGGAGTATTTTTTTATAACGCAAATACTGTTTTGCCAGAAACAAAACCATCCATCACTGTTTCAGAAGCCATAAAAATACCTATTTAAGGTGTTCTCTCTCCCTATACCACCCATCCTGATCTCACCACCTCAGGGCCAAGGAATATACCTGTCTCCTGGGACCACCTTAGTGGAAAATCTCAGCAGTTCATCTGACCCCAGCCTTGCAGCTCAGCAGACATTCAAGCAATGCTAGAGAGGGGTCAGAAAACTACAGCCTGAAGTCAAAGCCAAGCCCATTGTTTGTGTATTGTCTATGGCTACTCTCAAGCTTCCACTGCAGAGTGTAGTAGTTCTGACAGAACATTTGCCTGCAAAGCCTAAAACATCCTTAACAGATGAAGTTTGCCAGCCCCTGATCTCTAGGAAGCCCTGGATTTCCTCCTCTTCAGCAATCTAAAGCAAGGTGATTCTACTTTGTGCTCTCATGGGGGTGTTTGAGCTCACACCTACAGCAGGGAGAAGTCAAATGACAAGGGTGTAAGAGCTTGCGGTCGAAATAGACATGCAGGGAAGAGAGGGGAATGGAGATGCACCTTAGAGGTGGGGCTGCCCTGCAAGCAGATCTTCAGCCTTCCCATCCCTCTTGCTTCAAGAATTTTTACCTATGTATTTTCTGAAGCCTAAAATTCCATAATTAGTTTAAGACTAAGTCCTCATTTAAATATGAATACCCCTAGAACAAGTGCCATTTTAAGTCCAGTCCACATGCAGCCCAATGATGAGTCAGCTCTTTACCTAGGAGCAAGCTGGGGGAGGGAATTCAGAGAAGGAAGTAGCTCCTGAGAAGGGAAAGGACAGTACTTGGGAAGGGGAGGGCACCCACTCGCACCTCCTGCCTCTGCTCTCTTTGGAATCCCTCAAGTGATCTCTCCTCTGGTTTTATCTCCCAAATGTTTTATTTTGTGTTATGTTCAAATCAAGTTTTTTGGTATAGGGGGTAAAAGGAAGTAGGTTAAACCTCACGCAAGTATAGACATACACAAATACAATAGGCTATGGTCCCAGAGTGGGTTACATGTTGCTCACCAATCAATCTCACCACCCAGAATGCACTGAGGAAATATTCTGTTCCCTAGGTAGTGGTTGCGAGGTCAACAAAAAATAAATGGGCTTCATTTTGAGTGATCTTTTTCTACTTACTGGAACAAATATATTCTACAAGCTTTTCTGCATTTCCACAGGTTTCTCCTTCTGTATCCAGGCCAATTTTACTCACTGGAAAACAACAAAGAAATGTTATTTCTTTACACGGTTACTGAAGTCCTTTTGTTCCAGTGTTATTTTTTAATGTGCAAATACACAAATATGCACTTTACCAATCACATAGAGAATGTCTTTTCTTGAAAGCCACTAATGGAAGATCGCAAGAAGAGGAGAAAGCATCAGGTCCTGGTACCTGCACCTCCAGATGTGCAGGTTGGGTAAGGCATTAACTACCTTCCCTGAGCCCCATGCAGCTCATCTACAAGGGAGGAGAACACCAACCATATGGAACTGTTTTAAGGATCATGTCAGTAAGAGCAAACTGCTTGCCATCTAGGAGGAGCTCAACAAAGGCTGTTTCCTATTTAGCCAGGAAGGAGATGATGGGCAATTCGGGACTTTTTGAAGGAATCTGCATGACAGAGCCTTAATTTTGTTGGGGAGATGTGGCCAGACCACATCCAGAAAGGTGTCATGACTTGACATGGCTAGACTAAAATGGAAGGAAGGGGAGGAAAGGTTTCATAATAATCTGCTAACAGGGATCCGCAACACTACAGATACAGGTCATTCAGGATAAGGGGCTATATCAGCACTTCCATGAGCTCTGTATTCATGAACCAAGTAAGAAGCTAACAGACCCAGGCTCCCCCTGCACTTCTCCAGACAGCAAACACTTGGCCATTCCACAAAGGGTGTTGATGAAGGAAGGACCCAGGAGGCTGGCTCAATCAACACTGCTACCTGCTCACAGGAATGGGGAATGCCTCAGAGGAAGGAAGTGCTCTGGGCAGTCCACTTAGGAGTCACACAAGAGGCTAGTTAGTAACAAATGGCAGCTTTAATAAAAACACCAGCAGCTTTTAACTTATGGATCATTAAAAACATGCTGAATCAAAGAAAAAAATGTCACATATGACTGTAAACCCAGTTCAGGAACTAAGTCCTTGCTTATGCTGCAGTGGCAACCTAGGCTGGAGCAAACAAACAAAACCTGTAAAAACCCCACAGGAACTGAACTGAGACATGAGAACTTAGCAGTGATGCTGATAATCAATATTGACATGAATATGCATTTTTCCCAAGTAATGAAACAATAACCATAACCAGAATATTAACTCTCATATACAGCTTTGCTGATCACAAAGTAAGCACCTGCTTGCTGATCACAAAGTAAGCACTTGCTCATTTGATCCTTACACCACAACCCTGTGAGCAAAACAATTACTACTGTACTTGAGAGAGAAGGAAGCTAGTAAGCAGTGGCCAGCTCTACTCATGAGGGCAGGGACTGGGGCTATCTGGTCCACCCCACAGCCTACGGAAGGCTCTCAAGAAATGTTTGGTATAAGGTCCCAGTCCCTGCGTGTGGCAAGACTGCCTCTGCATGAAGTCAGTACAACATTTCAACCAATACTCTGGCTGGGCAAGCCCATCTTAAGGGCACTGCCTAAGTAAAAGCTGACAGTGAAACTTCAAATTGTCTACAACTGTGTTAAATAAACCTGCCAGAGAGAGTACTGCTTACATTTCAGAGGTTAAGACACTGACTGCCACAATAGATCCAGTTTCCTGGGCTTGTGTAAACCTCTGGGGTGAAATCTCTGCTGGTTAATGCCTAGGCTGAAAAGGTGCCAATTAGTAAATCTGAAGGTAAAATAAAATCCTTAGTATAAAGACAAATCAATAAGAAAAAAAATGATATTTGAAGACATTAACAAGTGTATGAATAAGATGATTTCTGTAAAGTCTTTCCAGAATTAATGGGAAAACATGGCAATTAAAAAAAAATATGGCCTTAAAATGGTAAAAACATCTGCATGCGTATATAGTGGGGCAGGCTGGCTTTGGGAAAATGCAATTGTGGATTTAAACAATGGCTGTACCACTTTCAAAGTGTGTGACCTGGCAAATCACATCCTCTCTCTTAGGCTCAGTTTCTGTTTTTAAATCAAAAATATGGGCTTATTAACACCTTTCTTAATGAAAAGAAATTACACACATAAAATGCATAGCAAAGTGCCTGGTATATAACAGAGTCAAAAACAGTAAATAACTTTAGACGATAATTTCTTCCAACAATGCAAACATATATCTCATAATAAAAAATTGTTTTACAAATAATCTATTTATTTGCTTTTTTAATCTAATTTTTATTTGGAGACAGAGTCTCACTCTGTTACCCAGGCTGGAATGCAGTGGTGTGATCTTGCCTCACTGCAGCCTCAACTTCCCAGGCTCAAGCAATCCTCCCAACTTAGCCTCCTGAGTTAAAGGGACTATAAGAATGAACCACCAAGTCTGAATAATTTTTGTTACTTTTGGTAGAGAAGAGATCTTACCATGTTGCCCAAGCTGGTAATAAAAAGTGTTTCTGTGTGATTAATTCCAAGTTGTTAATTGCTAAGCTATCTTCTGTGACATCACTGGCCTGGGTTTACAAGGCCAAGCAACAGTGGCTACTAAATGGCACCTAGGCCCAACCTTGCAATCAGATGGAAAATTTGGGGCATCTGACCTTTGGGCAGCCAAATGGAAGGCTTTCCTCTGATATGGCTGGCTGAGTTGCCAGGTATCTGCCCACAAGCCAACCATCTCTGCTTCTTCAATACAAATTAAGTATGCACATATTATCCAACCAAGTAATGTTCTCAGGAGATTTTATGTAGACCAAGTACAGTGAGTCCTTGCTTAATGTCAACAATAGATTCTTGGAAATTGTAAGTGAAATGACATACAGCCCATCCTTGAATAACATCGTTTCATTCAAAATGTTTTCATTACAACACTGAAGAGGAAAAAAGTGGTTTCATTATACATCATTTCACTTGAAGTGGCAGTTTCCAAGAACCTATCAACAATGTTAAGTGAGGACTTACTGTACAATGTTACATAGCACGTACTTTTTTTTTTAAAAAAATGATTTTTAAATAAATAGAGACAGGGTTTCGCCATGTTGCCCAGGCTGATCTTGAACTCCTGATTTCAAGTGATCTGCCTGCCTCAGCCTCCCAAAGTGCTAGGATTACAGGTACGAGCCACCTCACCCATCCAGCATGTACTTTTTTGCCATCTATTATTAATCAATAATACCTATAAAATTAGGCTGGTATAAAGAGCCTTGCAACATTTATAAAGAAATATAGGCATCTTCTCTCACTGGACTTCCATACTGAGATTCCTTGCTATGCTCTGGACCCTTGTTTTCATTTCTACTTAAAGAAAAATGTCTACCTTCTTTTCTCTTTGCTTCAAATGTTCCTTTCCTAACCTGATTCCCAGGCTCTGGGGAACCAGGGGTAGCTCTTCACCAGAGGGCTCCTGGGCTTTGGAAAGTGGCTCCCAGTGATCCCTGTGATCCATGCTCCTGTGTCATCCCTCTGCTTGAGTGTGGGCTGGACTTACTTGATTCAAACAAAAAGATGGCAGAAGAGATGGATGTCACTTCCAAGATTAGGTTATAAAAAGACTGGCTTCAGTGGTAGATGCTCTCTTGCTCTTTCTTGGATTGCCTTGTGACAACGGAAGCCAGCTGCCATGTCTCTGGTAGCCCTCTCGAGAGGCCTGTGTGAGCGAGCTGGGAAGCAGATCTTCTGAGGCCTGCTGACAGCTATGTGAATGATTTTGGAAGCAAACCCTCCCCAAGTCAAACTTGACTATGGCCTGGTGACAGATCTCAGCCAAAGGAACCCACTAAGCCATGCTCAGATTCTGGCCCACGGAAACAGCGAGATGATAAATGCTTGTTTCTAGCTAGTAAGTTTTGGAGTAATTTGTTACACAGCAAAAGATGACTAATACATTGGGCCTGTTCTCCTCCCAGCTGTTGGTGCTCAACTTCTGCTAACTCTCCAGGCTCCTACTGAGACTCTAGATGAACACAAACCTCAGGGAGTTCAAGCAATGCCTCCTCCCTGTACTCACTCAAAAACAGCTCCTTTGTACATTATTATGTCTGAAAAGGTGAACCCAAATAGAATGTTCAAAGTTAGGTGACTGACTTTCATGTTAAGGAAAAATGTGTTCAAAGAAATTTTTAAAAGTTACAAAATCTCTAATTTCCTCTCTCCTTTGATAATACGTTCCCTGCATTTAGAACACGTCCTTTTCCTTCACAACCAAATAAACAGGGACCAGACTAAGTCCAGTGAGTGTCCAACTGAGACCAATGCTCTGCTGCTTGTGCGGCACTTGATATAGTCCACTGTCAGCCACGCTAAGTCTCAAGACACAGATACTGATCCTTGTATCACCATAGTCTTTTTTTCTTGTTTTCTTCTCAGATGACAGAACAGTGACAGCAAAATGCACAGGGATGCTACTGAAATCAAACTAAAGGACATGTGATACTCAAAATATTTGTTTATCTGCTAATGTGTGAAAGTTTGGAAAATCTACAAATATACTATATATTTGATAGTTGAGGTTTTGGTAAGAAATATAGAGAATGAAAGAAATTGTCTATTTTCTTTCCTCTTCTCATTCAGAAAAAAATGATAAAAGAAAGTAACAAGCAAATTTCTTAACTTATTTTCGGGGGACGATGTGCAGGAGTGAAGATGGTTTCCTTGGCAACCAAGCCACTGACTTCCTTTCCCCGGCTGATCTGCTGAGCTTGTGGTAAAAGTCATGCTGCTCAGAAGATGTAGGAATAATCTTTTAATTAGCTTAGCAACTCCCAATTGTTTCTTCTGCAACCTCATTTTGTTCTCTGGAAAATGTGCTTTGTAATTCTTAAACTATTTTCACTCATATTACATATTCCTCTAATATTTTCAAATTCACTGGACAAACTCAACTGTTCTGTAACAATGTTAAGGGCTAATTTATGACAACTGCTAAGCATTGTTTTAAGTATTTAAAATGTTTAATGTTAATTTTTAATGATTACATTTTATGCTTTAAAAAGAATATATAAACTCAAGACTTTGGAAAAATGTAGAAAATATTAAGAAAACTATAAAAACCAACTGTAGTATCACTAACTGGAGATTTAGGCCTTTAAAAAAATTATAGTAAAAATAGGCCAGAAGCAGTGGCTAATACCTGTAATCCCAGCACTTTGGGAGGCTGAGGCGGGTGGATCATGAGATCAGGAGTTCAAGACCAGCCTGACCAACATGGTGAAATCCCATCTCTACTAATACAAAAATTAGCCAGGGGTGGTGACAGGTACTTGTAATCCCAGCTACTCAGGAGGCTGAGGCAGGAGAATCACTTGAACCCAGGAGGCAGAGGTTGCAATGAGCCGAGATCGTACCACTGCACTCCAGCCTTGGCAATAAGAGCTGAGACTTCATCTCAAAAAAAAAAAAGAAAAATTTATTATAGTAAAAATATAACATAAAATTTGCCATTTTAATCATTTATTAAATGCATAATTCAGTGGCATTATGTATATTCACAATGGGTTTAGTCAGCCAAAGGATACAAACATTTTAATAAAGCTTTTCAATATAAACTGACCAAGTGGTTCTCAAAAGATGTAAACCAATATTTAATGCCATTTGGAAATGTTTGAATATATTTCTTTCATTGCAATCTTATCATTAGCATCATATAATTAATTTTTGCAAATTTAATAAGCAAAAATAACATTTTTAAACTGAATTAAATTGTTTTATTAAAAATGAAAAGGCTAAGCCATTTTTTGGTGTTTTATTTTTACCTTGACTCCTTACCTAGAGAAGCAGTAGCATTTCCAACCACATACACTGACTTGGCATTCCATTTTTCTTTCAGAGACCTTTCCCAGACTGTAAAACATGAAATTATACGTGAGTTGTAAATACCAAAGTGGCCAATTGGACCATTGCCCAAGGTTGCTTGTTCACCCTAAGAAACCTGTGAGCAAAGCAAACCATTAATATCCAAATGTAAAGAACAGCATCTCAAACTAAAATTCCATTTTCACATTGTTCATGTTTTATAGGCAATTTTTTAAAACATTGCTTTCATAAATGTTTTAGTATTCCTTGCTTGAAATATTACTTTCTTTCCACAGTTGGTACTAGAAGAATTTTAATGGGTACCAGGAAATAAACATAACTTGAAGAATTAATTTGCATAGTGAAATAAAAAATTTAAATCTAGACTTATTAAAAAAAAAGACACTGTCATTAAAAAAAAAGCAACTTAAATGTCTAATACATAAATCCAATTGGTTTATTTGGGACATAAATCTGAAAGCAGTCAACAAACTGTAATCTCAGAGGAGAGGGTTCTTTTATTCATTACACCAAAGTAAAAATAATAAATTTCAGGTCAATTAACAAACACAATTTGATACAGAATACTATCATTTTATGATCAAACAAAATCTTTAAATATGGATTAAAGAAATACAAAGAGAAAATGGATTATATAAATAAATATAAACAAAGCCACTGGGCATTTATTACATTTTTAGAAAACAAGGAAATAATAGTTCTTCCTTTCTAAAATCTGGTCATCAGCGTAACTTTCCCTTAAATTCAATAGCACTATTACTCTACCCTTTATATCAAGGGAAATTCTCTCTGAAAGAGTAACCAAAGATTGAGTTCCGCTTTGTTTCCTACCCCATAAATGTCAATAATACTTATTCAAAACTTAACCACAGCATGTAAACAAACCATTTTCCAAGCCTCAGAGCAGAACAACTGGAGTGAGCACTTAGTGGAGTCAGAAAGTCTGCCACAGAGCTGGCTCTGCCCCTTAACGTGTGTGTATCAGGTAAGTCAGTTAACCCACCTCGTCTGTTTCTTCAAGGTAACTGGGATTAACTATACCCCTACTGCTTATTCCATATGGCTGTTGTGAGAATCAAAATAAGAAAATATATGGGAAAATACATTTTAAACTTTATTATAAAGCACCAGAAAGAGTTATAGTGACCTTTCTAGGGTTTTCCTCTTTTTCATTATCTTCATCCTCAAAACATATACAAAAGGAAAAAATGCAATTGCAAGAAAAACACCCAGGGCACCACTGGGAAAGAGTACACGTGCCTCCCCATCTGGAGTGTAATGGCACGATCCCAGCTCATACAACCTCTGCCTCCTAGGTTCAAGTGATTCTCGTGCCTCAGCCTCCTGAGTAGCTGGGATTACAAGCACATGAAGCACATGCCAACATGCCCAGCTAATTTTTTGTATTTTTTGGTAGAGATGGGGTTTCACCATGTTGGCCAGGCTAGTCTCGAACTTCTGATCTCAAGTGATCCGCCCACCTTGTCCTCCCAAAGTGCTGGGATTACAGGTGTAAGCCATTGCGCCTGGCTGGTTCTGAGTTTCTTATGTCCTCAAACTTTCAACAGGAGGTGAATGTGTATATGAAATCACCAAGAAGGTAGTATGTTTAGGCTATTACGAAGGCTGGTTAAATGTGGAGGCAGAAACTCACCACTGTCACTTACTCTATGCCCACTCTGCTCCAGGTAATGTCCTGGATGCTTCCCTTCAAGACTCAGATTCTGCAGCTTGAATCCTGAACTTGTGCTTTATGTATTGTGGGGGCGTGGAAAGTTCTTTACCCTCTGCTCTTCAGGTTCCTCATCTGCCAAGTGAAAATATTAAGCATATCTATCTCACAGGATAAAGCACTCAGGACAGAGTCTTGCACAGAGTGGGCATTCCGTAAGTTCGACCTAGCTAATAGTAGAAGTAATAATACCATGATGCAGGTATTATTATGCCCACTCTAAAGATAAGAAGACTGAGGCTCAGAGAAGTCAAGGAACTCATTAAGGTCCAAATGGCTGCATAAACCCAGGCCTAACTCACACCAAAGCCCTTGAATGACCACTCTGCCTGCTGCCTCTGCTCATCAGTGTAACTGTGAAGGTGGGTGGCCTGAGTGTAAAGCCTGGCTCTGCACTGACTCGTTCTGTGCTTACTCTCCCAGCCTCAGTTTTCTCAGTGGTCACATAAAATCATAGCACTCTGTGCCTCCGGATTGTTATCTAGGATTGAGTGGGGTAATGAACGTGAAGTATTCACTACACGGGCATAGAACAGGCACCGTTCTGACATACAACAGGCACTCCATAAATGTTAGCTTGGAAGCTGTTCAACTGCATTTATTAAGAAGGTGTTTGCTCAGGCTGAAACCCAGAGTTCTGTTAATGGGCACTGCCGTTTTCATACTGTTCTCATGGTGAGGGAAGACAGTGGGAAGACAGGTCAAAGAGATGACTGAGTCACTAAGTGCCTGACATGGTGGTACTGACCATTTTCTCATAGTTATATTTTTTCATCATCTCTCTTTGAGGAAAGTAGAATTTATTCTATTTTCAGAGGAAGAAGCTGGTGCCTGATACATTCTAAGTGGAGATATGAGTGCCCAGGAGGTGAACAGCAAATAGATAGGGAAAGTCCCTTTCAGGGTCATCTTGTCTGGGAGTTTAAGAGGCAGCCCTGTCTCCCGTTTCCCAAGGCAGGGTCTGTGATCTGACACCACTAAACACTCACTTCTCTTAGAAGTGCAGCTGCTTCTGGAACTTAAGTCTCCCAGCAGAAGAAACGAGAGTAAATAAACGTCCAGTAGCATCCACAGTAGACCCCCCCTCACCTTCAGTTTTATTGTCTTTCTCCAAACACAATTCTGCTGCTTCCACTGCTCTGGGGCTGGTAAAAATGAGTCCCCCATAATCTTCAGGATGAGAAAGCTGCACACCAAAAAGCAATAAAGGCATTTTATATGATGGCTACATTCAACGTCTTCCAAGGAGCTATGACTCAGTATTCCAAATGTTTCACAAAAGTAGTAAGAAAACTAATTCCTTCCACCCATTCCCCCAACACTTACTGAGTGCTTACTATGCCTGGAACTATTTATTCCAGGACTTTTAGGATACCCAGGTCAATTCTTTATTCATAGTACTTCCCCCAAGAAGCTCACAGTTTAGGGCAGGGACAGACAAGTGCACCACAGGGTGATTAAGTGTCACTGCAGCACAGAGGGGAAGCTGGACGCAGCTTGGTATTAGAGTGGGGTGCAGGTAGGAGGGATGCCTTGACCTGACTCTGTAATAAAAGTGGGAATATACAGGGGTGATATCCATGCTGAAGCCCTGATTTTCAAAGAGGCTAACGGTGATATTATCTACCAAACATTTACTCTGAGCCAGGCACTGGGCTGCTGTATACATCTGACTTCCCTGAAGCTATGGGCACTGGATTTTCACTCTGAAACGTTTGGAAGGCTTTACTGGGCTTGTCTCCTGCAATTTTTTATCACTCCTACACTGGAAGCAGAATTGAAGTTGTGGGCAGAAGCCCCGGGTTTGAGTCCCAGCCCTGTCTCTTATTTGCTAGAGGTCTTAGCTGAGTTGCCTAATTTGGGACTCTAATCTTTAAAAAGGAAAAATAACACCTACCTGGTCTGCTTTGCAGAGGTGGGGGGTGAGAAGTAGATTAAATGAGAGGATGAGTGAAAGAGTTTTAGGACTGCTGAGAGCAATGCAGTTTTGCTGCTCTCACCATGACCTGCTCTCCTGGGCCTCAATCTCTGAGTCTGGGTGGCTTTCTGGAGGGGCTGATAGAGGCTCAGTCAGAGACTCCCAACAGCAGCAGCCTCCTGGAGTCAGGTGAGGTTATGCTGCCTTGTTTTAAAGTTTGGGAATAAAATAAGCAGACAGTAAAACAGTCCTTGTCTGGCTTCGGCTGGCAAGGGTTCTACAGAAATCAAACACTAACATGGTGCTCAGTCAAGACAGACCTTACTTACCTTCTCAGAGAAACTGGGAAGAGACAAAAACTCAAATGATAAAACAGGGATCAAAGTGGCTTCAAGTCCATATAATCCTAATTCCTGCAAATAAAAGAATATAGTTCTGGATTGGCTACGCCTGTAGCCAATCCTTTTTAAACTAAGGAAACATTAGCCATTTATTCTGCATTAGTTCCTCTGAGTTTTTGCAGACCCCACCCCTGCCTGCTCCAGGCCCCTTGACTTAGCAGAAAGGACCCTCCGGGAAAAGGAGTCTCAGGCCACTTACCCTGATATACGGATCCTGGCCACAGTCGTCTTCCTTAGCATCCTTCAGTAAAAGAACCTTCATTATTGCCTGGCGGCCCTTGTGGGGTGTTGTGATAAAGCAAGGGAACAGATCTTAATTAGATCTCAAAGACTCTTCCTAAGCAATGTCCGATGGGGATGGTACACAAGAAGAAGGCAATAAATTGCTTGTTGAAGAGACCTGTCCCTCCTTCACCATGACTTAGCACTAATAGGCTTCTTCTTTCTGAAGACCCTTGTCACTGATAAGGCCTAGAAAGAGCATGTTAGCAGTTGATATCACCTGGAAAGACAGATGAAAGCCATTAGTGAAAGTCAAGTGTCTTATACCAATCATTTACGGCTCGGAGAAGAGAACGGATGCAAATTTAGGGCTCTATCAACAACAAACAGAGAAATGGATATCTTACATTTTAAGGAGATAAATAACTTTTCCATTTCAAGATAAATATACTAAGTAGCTCATAAGCACTTTAGGAAATAATTATATTGACTCTTCTACTTATTAAATGTTTTCTAAACATTGTCAAGTATCATAAGATAGTCTGATAATCTGGAAAACGTTTGTTGACATCAAAGTCTTATATACTTCATCCTTTTTCTTCCTGTAATTTCACTTCTAAGAATACTAAAGCAACACTCATAAAGGTGTCCAAAGATTAATAGAAAGATGCTCACACTAGAATTCTTTAGAATTACAAATAAATGGAAACAATATAAAGATCCAACAATGAGAGAATGGTTAAAGAAATCATGGTACAGATCTACGAAATCATTAAAATATTCACAAACAATTATTTAATCACAAAATAATGTTAAGAAAAAAGTAAGATTCAGAATTACATAAATAGTATGATTTTGTAGATTTTTCATACATATATGAAAGGATATGCACCAAAACATTAATAGTAATTATTTGAGTGGTAAATTAGAATGATTATTTTCTGCTTTACCTCTTTCAGTATTATACAATTTTTTTTACAATGACAACTATGTTCCTCTTGTATTGGGGTGGGGGGAAGGCACATTATAATCATCCCAAGGGCTGGCCAAGTACAGTGGCTCATGCCTGTAATCCTAGCACTTTGGAAGGCTGAGGTGGGTAGATTGTTTGAGCTCAGCCTGGGCACTATGGTGAGACCTCATCTCTACAAAAAAATTAAAAAATTAGCCAGGTCCAGTGGCATGTGCCCACAGTTCCAGCTCCTTGGGAGGATCACTTAAGCCTGGGAGAAGGAGGTTGCAGTGAGCCATGATCCCACCACTGTAGTCTAGCCTGGGTGAGAGAGTGAGACTCTGTCTCTAAACAAACAAACCAACCAATAAATGCTGCTGAGAAACTGCAGAATAAATCTGCTTGAGAGGCAGATTATCATTCCATAAATGGCATTAGACCCACCAGTTAGTTACTTAATAAATATTATGCAGTGGTTGCTAAGAATCAACAGACTACATTGTTTGAAACAGAAATGTGCTGGGTGCGGTGGCTCACGTCTGTAATCACAGCACTTAGGGAGGCCAAGGTGGGCGGATCACCTTGAGGTCAGGAGATCGAGACCAACCTGGCTAACACAGCGAAACCCCATCTCTACCAAAAAAAAAAAAAAAATTAGCCGGGCGTGGTGGCACGCGCCTGTAGCCTTGGCTACTCGGGAGGCTGAGGCAGGAGCATTGCTTGAACTCAGGAGGCAGAGGTTGCAGTGAGCTGAGATCGAGCCATTGCACTCCAGCCTGGGTAACAAAGTGAGACTCCCTCTCAAAAAAAAAGAAATGTACCAATTCTGGGTGCCATTACTTATAAATTACTACTGAATATATATTTCTGGAGTATTATAATATTTATGGAACATTTTGGGAAAATTGGCTCAAAATGAACTGTTTTGTACCTAAGCACCAAACCTGGTGAACAAATATAATACTTATGAAATCAAGTTCTAATATTGCTGCTATCAAGGTGTTAGCTAGAGAGACTGGGAATTTGGGGGAATGGGCAGTATGGTTCCTATCACTTCCCGAAGTTACGCAAAATGTATCTCGCACAGAAGTTAGGAGCCTGCCCTTCTGCAATGGTAACTTTTGTTGTCACCCTGACTAGGCTACAGCACTGTTTTTCCAAACACTACTCTAGGTGTTGCTGTGAAGGTATTCTGAAGATAAAGTCATCAACTGGCTTTAAGTAAGGGAGATTATCCTAGATAACCTAGGTAGGCCTGATTCAATCAGTCCAAAGCAGACCTAAGGAAGAAAATCCAGCTGTGGACACACCTTCAGCCTGTGGAAATTCCCATCTGCCCTTCCTGCAGGCCTGCCTTCCTTGTTGGCTTGCACTATGGATTCAGACTTGCCTTGCTAGCACCCACAGCTGCACAGGCCAGTTCCTTGCAATATGTTGCCTAATATATACATATATATCTCACTGGTTCTGGTTCTTTCACTGAACTCTAACATACCTTTTAATTTGGCAGCTCCAGGAATCTGTATGTCACTGATGTATGGCAGGTAAAACTTGGCATTTTCAGCTAAGGCATACATCCTTTTGTGGCACATGAAGAAAGCAAGTAGTGTGGGGTTTAAAAGCAGAAGCATAATGCTTGGAAGCAGGCAATCCTGTGGCCACAGAGCTCTACTCAGCCCCCACCATGGATCTAGCCTCTGAGATAACAAATCCCCATATTTTCAGATAATATTTCTGTAATGCTTTCAAATACCAGAAGCCAACCCTCTCACAAGTGTTTCTATATAGTTCTCAGGCCATGACACCAAATCCCAAGCTTGGAATCCTCCTCAGGAAATTAGGTCTGCATTATTTATTGGGGCTGTAATAATTTCAGAACTAGTAAGTGCTATGAGGTGATCTGGCAGAGTGACTGGGGTGCTGATAACTAGTTCCATGTCCAGGGAGACCTCTGGGGAGCTGACGTTTGAGTCATTTTGACATTTGTGATCTGAATGACAACAGCTGTGAGGAGAAAATGTTCAAGGGTCAGAAAGGGGCCTGAGTATCCCCAGGAGAGAAGGGTAAGTGTGGCTCAAGTGTAATGGACAAGGTAAGCTATGGATTTCACGAGAAAAGGCACCCCACTAAAATGTTTAGGATAGGATTGACAGTGATGGGATCTACACTTTAGAAATACCACCGACTTTTGGGGCAAGGAAGGACAGGGACCCCATGGGTCATAGCAGATTAGTCGAAAGTCATCAGTGACTGAATCAGAGTTGTGGTGGGGGTGCTAGCTTTAGCAAAGGCCAGGTCAAGAAGTGACTGGATCAAGGATTCATTTTGCCGAGTTATCAGGATTTGCTGATATAATTCTAGGTAAAACCATCTATCTACAGCCTAGTTTGAAATGGTTGGGACCAGGCTGAAAAGAAGTGTTTCTTCTTTGAATCCCACCTGAACTTTTTTTTGTTTGTTGAGTTAAATCCTATCAGTAAATCACATCTTTCTAGAACAGTAACTGCACTAGGCACTAGGCATACAATATGATCCCTGTATCATTATATTTACAGGAAGGTAAATAGGTACTTTAAAAATCAGTAAAAACATACTCATAAGGCAGTAAGTCTTATGAAAGAATATTCGATTCATAGCTGGTACATTTTATTGGGACTGGGAGGTGTAGTATAGATTGCCAGTTGCCCCTAAACATTTACTCATCCCTTCTCCCCATAGAAATGGTACCCCTCATTAACTTGGCAATGGTTGCCGAAAATAAAAATGTGTAGTTAGACGTCGTGAGGTGACTGGGTTCTGGCCAACAGGATGCAAGGCGAAGTGATGTGCAAAACTTATGAGTCCTGTACTTAGAAGGAAATGCTGGTCCCTCCTGTCTTTCTGCCTGAATGTGGACGGGGTGGCCAGCCCCTTCATACTTGCAGAGAACAACCGATGATGGAACAAGACAGAGGAAGCACGAAACCCTTTGTATTGGGTGTATTAGAGTTCTTCAGAGAAACAGAACCAATGGCATATACTTATATCTAGAAAGGGATTTGTTGTAAGGTATTGGCTCATGCAGTTATGGAGGCTGAGAAGTCCCATGATCTGCTGTCTGCAAGCTGGAGACTTGTAAGCAGGAAGGCTGGTGGTGCAGCTTGAAGGCCTGAGAACCAAGGGTATAGATTTTATTCCTAGAAAGCTGACGGCTTCTCTAATGATTTTCTTTCCACGTATTTTTTATAACAGAAGGCAAACTGGTAGCCTGTGGGATAAACCCGAGGTTGATCAAGTTTCTTATTTGGTACGGGATTTTTAAAAAATCAGGGAGTTTCTCGTAAAGAGCCAGAACCCCCACTTCTCTCGCAATGGAAAGACCCGGCCGCACTGGGCCGAATCCCCCCCTGCCACAGGGGCTGGCGGCAGAGACTCACCCACTCTGCAGCTGTCCGCAGTCCCCTCCACTCTTCTCTCAAAATTGGCTCAGGTCTTTAACCTAGACTACCCCCAAGGCCCCGAAGCCTTTTTTTTTTTTTTTTTTTTGAGATGACGTCAAGCTGGAGTGTGGAGTGCAGTGACTCGATCTCCGCTCACTGCAAACTCCGTCTCGGGTTCAAGCCATTCTCCTGCCTCAGCCTCTTCAGTAGCTGGGACTATAGGCGCCTGCTACCACACCTGGCTAGTTTTTATAATTTTAGTAGAGACAGGGTTTCACCATGTTGGGCAGGCTGGTCTCAAACTCCTGACCTCAAGTGATCCACCCACCTCGGCCTCCCAAAGTGCTGGGGATTACAGGTGTGAGCCACCTCGTCCGGCCCCCGCGAAGCATTTTTAATTGCGGTCCCTGCTTTAAAAAACTTTTAGGTCAAGACACGCGCTCCAGAAGTTTGGCGAGGGTACGCTGGGCAGGCGCCTTCCGTCACGGGCGCAGCCGTAGGGGCCACGGACCTCCCACCTGGGCAGGACCAGGCCCGCAGCGGCCTCGGGGCCCTGGCCCCGCCGAGTCACACACCGCCCAGGGCTGGGGCCTGCACGCCCATGGGCCTCGGCCTTTGCATGGGTACCGCGGGCGGCGACACCTACCTCGCGGGGCTGGCGAAGCCCTAATGGGCTAAAAGACTTGTCCATGCGCAGCACCGGGACTGGGATACAGCGGGCGCCCAGTCCGGGGGCGGTGTCGCGCAGTCCCAGCGAAGAGGCTGCTGAGGCTGCAGGAGCAATGACAAGAGGGTGGGCGGCCCTCTCCCCATGCAGCCTGAGGGCCGCGGCGGCGAACCAGGCCGGGCCCCAGCACCCCGCACCTCACCCTAGGGTCGCGGGGTGGCTGCGCGCACAGCTGGGCCCTCGCGCATGCGCCTCGACATCCAGGCCGCGGAGTGAGGCCTGAGGCTAGATGGGTTGAACCACTAAGCGAAGGGGAGGGGAAGCCTTGGGAGGAGTGAGACAGGGTGAAGGGAGGAAGAAAAAAGCAAGTTAGGACGGCAAGCTGGACCTGCCTGTAAGGAATCATGGCTGCGGAATCCAGCAGGGGGATTGGGGTTGGCGTGCACTCAGCGCCGAGCTTCTTCGTAATCCCTCACCCCCTTGGCTACTATGGGCTGGTCTGGAAGGTAAGGCTAGGGGAAGCTGCGCAGGCGCAATGTGGCGGTAACATGGCGTCCAGGGCCAAGCGGAGGGCTGTGGGAAGTGGGGTTCCGCAGCCGCCGGGCTCCCCGGTCCACCGCGACCACGAAAAGGACGATGAAGTCGAGGATGAGGACGAAGACGATGACTACAGTGACGAAGAAGAGGATGAAGACGACGAGGTCGTTGACGAGGTGAGAAGGACACACACTTCTCTAGTTGGTTTATAAACTTTGTGGCAAGCCCAGGCTGTGTAAAAATAGTGTAGTGTCTTTCCTGTTCCTGAGGGTCTGTGAGCAGAAACTGGAGATAAATTGTTTCTCAGGTTCCTCCTCAGTCTTTAACACACTGCAGCCATAGTAGTTATTTTTCAAAGGCCTACTCCGATCCAGTTATTCTCCCAATCCGCGTCCCCCCGAAAAAGCCCACCGCAACAGGTGTGTTCTCGCCCTCTTTAGTTCTCAGGCTGAAGCCTCAAATCCTGAATCGGCCACCCCGGGCCCGCAGAGCTGGCCCTCTCCCCACGGGGCAGCAGCTGTCCGCCTCTTCACTGTGCAGGCTGCACTCACATGGGCCCTCAGTTTCTCGAAGGCTCCTGCCGGTTTCTACCGTAGAAGCCTTTTCAGATGCTCTTCTTCACCCTGCTTTTCCCTTCCTCCTCCAGATCTCAGCTAGGCTGTATTTTCTGGCTCCTGGGGCAGCTGACTCAAGTCGCGGGTAAATCTTTGGTTTCATAGTCTCATAGAACTGGGTTCCTTTCTTCAGAATAGGTCCTACCATAGTGCCTGGTAATGTAGGTACTAATTATTTGTTTAATAAATAATTCGGACTGAGTGATCCTTCAGACTATTGAATGTCTAAATGGATACCTCAACCTTAACTTATCCAAAGCAGAATTTGTATAATAATTCATTCCCCTCTCTTTAACCGTCGTCATTTCTGTAAATGGTCCCTAAATTCACCAGCTATGTGATAAATCTTCCCTTAGAAATCTTTACTTTGGCTCTGTGCCTTGAATGCCATCTCACCATTTTTCACTTAGAACTTTGGCTATTTTATTACTTTGGGTTATAGAAAGCAGTGATTCTTGTGTTAATATGGAAAGTCTATCAGACCACCACAGTCTTAATTCTAAATCACCTGGGAATGAGGGACAGGGCTGTTTTCTACGAACGTGACTGTTCCTGTTGAAACCATGAGGAGATGATCCCATACCCGGGAAAAGGGTGCTGGACAGATTATCCATTTGCTGCCCATTTCCCTGGTGGTGCCATAATAGTCTGGGACAGAGGTCCGAGGTGTCTATCTAGACAAAGAAAAAAAACACCAGAAGAGCATTGTTTACAGAATGTATTTAGATCTAAGGAATAAATTTAAGTCCTGAATAATGACAGTTTGTTATTTGGTTTAGTTTGATCCTGTTTGGAACACTCCCACCCTACCCTTTGTGTTTTGCTACTCACATAGTCTGGCTGAGTTAGCGTTTGATCTGCAAAGCTGGACTTAAGGAGTTCAAATTGGAGTTGGAATTGCTTCAAAATTGCTTAGAGCAATTCCGGGGCCTTGCAAGTTTAACAATTAAGGAAGCCTTAGATATATGCATAGTCAGGGTGGCAAGGTAAAAAGTAGGTTTAATTTCCTCTGTGATGTCTTTCAGCTAAGACCTAAATTTCCAAACCATTTAAACTTGAAGAGCATCAAAATAAACTATTTCATCAGAGCCCCGGGTTCATTGTATCACTTATCAAGGTATGATTTAGGGTCCTCAAGGATGGATCTTGTTAGTGTTTAAAAGCAACTAGGTTTTGTTTTTGGTATTTCAGCGCCACCTTCTTTTAGATTCTGTTGTCTTGCAGATATAGATCAGGGAGCCCAGCTACACATTCTTTCTTCTTGTCACTTGTGCTCATCATATTTCCTTCTGCCTTAGGGCCTTAGTTTGTGCTGTTCCCTGTACTAGGAACCCTCTTTGCTTTTTCTTGGTTCCTTGCTCAAGTGTCACTTCTTTAAGGAAGCTTTCCTTTCCTGGTTTATTTTTTAAGTTCTTACAGCACTATGATACCTTTGTTTTGTAGCACTTTTATTTATTTCTACAAATATTTCCTTAATGTCTATATTCCTCCCTAAATTGTAAGCTGCATGAGAGAAGGATCATTTGTGTCTGCCTTAGTAACCTTTTCTTTTTTTTTTTTTTTTTTTTTTTTTTTTTGAGATGGAGTCTCACTCTGTCGCCAGGCTGGAGTGCCGTGGTGCAATCTCAGCTCACTGCAGCCTCTGCCTCCTGGGTTCAAGTGATTCTCCTGCCTCAGCATCCCGAGTAGCTGGGACTACAGGTGTGTGCCACCATGCCCAGCTAATTTTTGTAGTGAGATGGGGTTTCGTCATGTTGGCCAGGATGGTCTTGATCTCTTGACCTCGTGATCTGCCCACCTCGGCCTTCCAAAGGGCTGGGATTACAGGCTTGAGCCACCGCACCCGGCATAACCTTTTCATCTTGAGTGTCTGGCATAGTGCTTGGTACCTGGATTGGTACTTTTTGCTAGGTGAATGAAGTGTAACCTCAAACCCATGGGCTAAATCAAGCTCTAGGCAATTCCAGGGACTTTGGAAATGATTTTTATTTTTGCCCACCCTTTTTGCAATCAGGAAAATAATTTTTTCTTTGTGGCTGCTGTGACTGGTTTATTTGAACTGGACTTTCTCAATATTTAAACTAGGTTACTCTGAGTGTTTTGTTCTCTCAGGCTTTTGTGATGGTGCTTTGTATTCTCTACAGATGGCTATCTTGGCAATGTTTGCCTGTTTTAAAGCCTAGATGTTTGTAGTTTTTCTGGTAACAACTATTTTATGTGTTATTTACAGGAAGTGAATATTGAATTTGAAGCTTATTCCATATCAGATAACGATTATGACGGAATTAAGAAATTATTGCAGCAGGTATTATCTTTTGTTTATTATGCATACATTTCTTCTTCTAAGGAAAATCCCATGCCTATAATCTCTGCACTTTGGAAGGCCGAGGTGAGAGGATTGCTTGATCCAAGGAGTTTGCAACCAGCCTGGGCAACATAGTGAGAACTGATCTACAAAAAATAAAAAATTAGCCAAGTGTAGTACCACACATCTTTAGTCCTAGCTACTCAGGAGACTGAGGCTGGAGGACTACTTGAGTCTAAGAACTCAAGTCTGCAGTGAGCTTTGAATGCACCACTGAGCTCCGGTCTGGGAAACAGAGCAAGCCTCTGCCTCTTTAAAAAAAAAAAAAAAAAAAAAAGCAAATTCAAGTCATTCAATACAGGCTCTCTCAAATTCATCTTTTTAGAATTTCCATTTCTATCCTCTCTACCTTGCCTGGAAGGAAGAATTATTTCTTTTCATCTGCTAATTAGTTGAGCTACTATTTTGTTTTCTCTAATTCATAATTCTTAGTAGTCTTATAACTGTGCTGTTTGGTGCTACAAAATTGATGCTTGCTGCTTCTCCTTATTCGTTGACTCATATAATATGACTTTGGTTCCTTAACCTTTATAGCCTCCACTGTCCTTTTCACCAAATTCTTTGGCCTTATGTTCATCCTCTCTCTTTTCTTCCCTTTTTTTCTCTCCCTCCCCCATTACTTTTGTATTACCACTGACTGCTTCTCTGAAATTTCCTAATCTTTAGCTTCTTTGACTCTCCTGGGCTTTTCTTTCCCTCTTAGGATTGCTTTTCTAGGTCATCTTTTTAATCAAGTCACAGAAATTTCATTATTTGTATTTGAATATGGGATTTGAGGTTATTAGAAATCGTGGCTTTGATCTTAATTTAAAATAATTTTTCCTCCTTTTAGCTTTTTCTAAAGGCTCCTGTGAACACTGCAGAGCTAACAGATCTCTTAATTCAACAGAACCATATTGGGAGTGTGATTAAGGTAAGCAGGACAATTGGGTTTTTTTCTGATTAAATGAGTTCTTTATTTAGTTCATACTGGGCATGGTGGCTCATGCCTGTAATCCCAGCACGTTGGGAAGCCAAGGTAGGAGGATTGCTTGAGGCCAGGAGTTCAAGACCATCCTGGGCAACATAGCAAGACTCTGTCTCTACAAAAAAATAACAAAAATTGGCTGGGCGTAGTGGCACATGCCTATAGTCTTTTTACCCAGGTGACTGAGGTAGGAGGGTCTCTTGAGCCAAGGAGTTCAAGGCTGAGCTTTGATTGTGCCACTGCACTCTAGCCTGGCAACACAGCAAGACCCTGTATCTGGGGGAAAAAAATGAGTTACTCTGTTTAGCTTGAATTGGAAGGCAGTATTACTGGAGGAAGGGAGACTGGTCAGAAGGTCATTGTGGTAATCCAAGGTTATTAAATGCAGTAGTCCAGGTAGTGGCAATGGAAAGGGAGAGAAGTGGGCTCATTTGAAAAATATTTGGGAGATGAAATATGATGGGGTTGAGTCCCTGATTGGGTCTGAAAGTGAGAGGAAAAGGAGTCAAGGATGACTTCCAGGTTTCTAGCTTGAGCAAACAGCATTGCAAACATGGAGGAAGTTCTGGTTAGGAGGGGGAACGTGAGTTTGGATTTGTACATTTTGAGTTTGAATTACCTGTGAGATACTGGGTAGCAGGTGGGGCCCTGGAGATTTGGGAGTTTGTAGTAAATGTTATTGAAGTCATAGAAGTGATTGGGATTGCACAGGGAGAGAAGGGACAGACACCTTAGTAATACCAAGAATACTTGGATGAATAACGTAGGTGGCAGAGTCAGCAAAAGAGATTAAAAAGGATGACTGGAGAAGTAGAAGAAACAGCAGTGCAGTGATGTCATACACAGCAAGAAAGAGAACGTTCAAAGGAGGTGGGGATTGTCATCCTTATCAGATGGATGTTGTAGAGAGCTCAACAAAATAAGGACTAGGTTGGACCCTGGCTCTGCTGCCTATCATCTGGTGGTTCTTTGGGCTATGTGTTTGCATAACAAACCACCCCATAGCTTAGTGTCATAAAATAGCAGCAGTCATTTATTTGGCTCATGGATCTGCAGTTTGGACAACGCTCAGTGGGCACAACCCATCTCCATTATGATGTTAGCTGGAGAGGCTCGACTGGGGGCTGGAGGATTTCCTTTCAAGATGGCTCACTCGCCTGACTGGCAAGTTAGCCCTAGCTGTGTGTCAGGAGCTTAGCTGGGACTCTGGACCAGGGGCTTCAGTTCCTCTCCATGTGGGCCTCGCTACACATTGGTTTGGTTCCATGAGCAAGCAGCCCAAAAGAACCAGGCAGAAGTGATTATATAGTGCCATTTCTATCATTTGATTCATCAGTACAGATACAAATTTCTACCTCGGGGAGGGCACATTGACCCCACCACTCCATCAGAAAAGCGTCTAGGTCGCTTTTTCAGAAGAGCATGTCCAAGAAGAGATCCACTGGGGCCGTCTGTGAAAGATACAATCTGCCACAGTACCTTAATTAATTTCCATTTCCACCTCTGAAAATGAGGATGATACTAGCATCTACCTTGTAGAGTGCATGGGTAAACAAAATGAGTTGCTGACTGCTTACAACGGTGTCTGGCAGCTGACAAGTGCTGCACATATGTAGCTGTCGCTGTTGATGTCTTTTTCCTGTTTCCAGCACCTGTTCCCTAGCCTGTGGTGAAAAACACCTCAAACAAAAGCTCCATTCATTCAGATGTTCCACTCTAACTATATTACCTTCAGAGCCAAAATTCTTGAAAAGTAATCGTATTCATGGTTTCTACTTCCTGTCCTACTATTCATTCTTCAGACACTCTTATCTGACTTTTACGCCACAAAAATTCTGCCATTGAATGATAGGGTCACCAACATACTTATTACTAAATACAGTGGACACTTTTCAAGCCTTCTGACAACATTAGTAACCTTATCACACTCAATGTAAATGAGAAATTAAACCTATTGGGGCTTCTTTTTATTAGGACAGTGGGAAAAAGCAGACCACCTGCTCTTTCATCAAACAAATGTGATCTCTAGCTAATTAGTGTCTTAGAAGACCTAATGGATATGGAGGAGAAGCAGTTATTTTTATCCTTGAAAGAGGTTATTGTCTCATGGCAAGATTCACCCTTTAAATGGTTAATCACATCAGTAGCTCTGCAGCTGTAATTGTGGCTTCTTTGGCTTCTCCAGAGATGCTGGAGGTGTCCTGAGGATAGAGACTTCTTGTTCTTAGTAAAGGGATACCCAGAGCGTTCAGGGGAGTCAGTCCCTAGGATCCTAGAGCAAAGGGCAGGTTTCTCTTTTTTCCCTTCTCTCTTGCCCATGTGAGGTATAAGTGGCCCGCAAGCATTGCCCAGCTTCAGTTATGGTCAAGACTGACAAGTGCTCTCGAAACACCTGAGTTTTAGATGAAACAATGCTGTGGGCCAGCAGAGAAGCAAGGCTTGGCTCCAACCAAATTGTTTAGAAAACAAATTAAAATTCTTCATTTCTGAGGTTTTCTCTCTTCTGGATTCATTTTAAATTGAGAATCTGGTAAAAGAAAATGACTTAAGAATCTAGTACAAAGAAATTTCAATCTGTCCAGAATCTAAAAAGAGGAACAGAGTCAAGGGAGGTAAAGTGAAATGAACAAGGTCATACAGTATTTATGATACAATGCTTTCAAAGATGATAGTGGTAAAACTATGACAGTATTTAAAATATAATGCTTTCTAAGACGACGGTGGTAAAACAGAGTTTTGCTTTTGAAAAGTGAAAAGATAAATGAGGCCTACATCCCAAGACTTGGTATTATACTCAACTAAATATAAAATTTAAATATTTTTTCTTTTAAAATAGCAAACGGATGTTTCAGAAGACAGCGATGATGATGTGGATGAAGATGAGATTTTTGGTTTCATAAGCCTTTTAAATTTAACTGAAAGAAAGGTTGGTTTCACTGGGTGGCATCTCAATGGTTATTTCTTAGGCCAAAACCACTTTTATTTAATGCATGGTGAAAATATCTTTTATGTCAGATGATGATATTAACGATAGGAATAAGTGCTGTTATTATAATCCTTTTTCAATATGAAAAAGGATTGTGTTTTGAAAGTGATGGTGTTTTGAATAATCTGTACCCAGTTAAAGTGTTTACTCCCTGTGGTTTAGGGAATCATCTGGTTTGGCAATCCTGATGTTGGTACTGATGCAGGAGCTGTTGGTGCTGTGTCTCTGCAGCTGTTATCTTTACTACTTGTGTGGTGGGGGTATTCTGAGGCTTTGCTGCTTCAAAGTTGAGGGCACTTACTGACATTTTGTTTTGTTTTGATTCATCTGTTTTTATTGACTAATGAGTTATAATAAAAAGTAAATCAGCTGCTTACCCTCCTCGGAATAAGATGCAGGCTATACTTAATCTTTAATTTTGAAATGAACTTTCCAGTTACTTCCATCTATCTTTATGAGGTGGACTAGAGTTGCCATTCCAGTGTGTCTGAATGTTAATTATGACTTTCTTACCACTGATCATGGGATGGTAAGTAAACAGTGTGTTTACTTTTGAGAAATACTTAAGCAATCAACACTGAAGACATACAAGATGTTAAAGGCTATGGCAGCAAACTGCCCTTAGCTGTAAGATAAAAAGTGATAGCTTTCACTTTCAGGTTTTCTCCTGTAAGTGATTGGTTGTAACAGAAAACAACCTTTCTCTTTGCTTTCCAGGGTACCCAGTGTGCTGAACAAATTAAAGAGTTGATTCTAAGCTTCTGTGAGAAGAACTGTGAAAAGAGCATGGTTGAACAGCTGGACAAGCTTTTAAATGACACCACCAAGCCTGTGGGCCTTGTCCTAAGTGAAAGATTCATTAATGTCCCTCCACAGATTGCTCTGCCCATGTACCAGCAGCTTCAGTAAGAGCCTTGGGAAAATGTCTTTGAACAGTAATTTTTTTCCAAGTAGATTCAGAAATGTCATTTAAGTAGAATATGTAGATACAGAAAGAGTTCTGTCCTTGGGTTAAGCGGGTTTAGTGTGAGAGAAGTGGAAGCCTTCTGTGAAGTGCATAGATGATTAACAACTGGCTTTTTGAAGAGTTTGTGTCAATAATCTTAATCTTTAAATTTAAACTTAAGATTTAAGTGGTATATAAGTAGATAATTTCATGTAAACTTTTCATCCCCATTTGATTGAAGTTTTTCACCTTCACAGATAGCTTTCTGCAACACAAATAAAATGCTGAACAATTACAACAATAACAAAACTGGTAAAATTCCCAAATTCTATTGGTGTGTTTCATAACTAAGGAAACCATAGTCCTGATACTGTGTCTAGCTTTTCAAGGTTTTTTGTTGTTCTGTTTTTTAATGCAGGAGTTTTAAGATTACACAAATATTTCAAATGTAGCTGTGAAATCTAGCAAACTGAGTGTACTAAGAATTGTATTGCCTGTGCTTTGCAATGGAGGGCAAAATAGAGGCAGATTCACTTATTTATTTCTATCTTTTTTTTTTTTTTTTTTTTTTTTTTTGGTAGAGTGGGTGTTGCCATGTTGCCCAGGCTGGTCTTGAACTCCTTGGCTAAAGTGATCTTCCCGCCTTGGCGCCCCCAGTGGTGGGATTACAGGTGTTAGTCACAGCACTTGGCCTAGACAGGTTCTTTTTTTTTTCTTTTTTTTGGGAGATGGAGTCTTGCTCTGTCGCCTGGGCTGGAATGCGATGATGCAATCTTGGCTCACTGCAACCTCCGCCTTCCAGATTCAAGCAATTCTCCTGCCTCAGCCTCCCAAGTAGCTAGGATTACAGGCACCCACCACCGTGCTCAGCTAATTTTTTGTGTTTTTAGTAGAGATGGGGTTTCACTACATTGGCCAGGCTGGTCTCAAACTCGTGACGTTGTGATCCGCCCGCCTTGGCGTCCCAAAGTGCTGGGATTATAGGCGTGAGCCACCGCGCCCGGACCGACAAGTTCTTTATAGAATATTCTTTCTCAGAGGTCATAGCACTTGCCTTGTGGTTTTCCTTTAAATAGCCGTAGGAATACAACTCTACTCTGGAAACCTTCAGGTTTGCTGTTTTTCCTAGGGATTCAGTGCTGCTTACCTCCTGCTCCCTGTTCTCTCAGCTGCAGCTCAGATTTTGCTTCTGGTGCCTTAAGTGGTTTTTTTTTTTTTTTCTTTTTTTTCTGATCAGCTGAAGCTCACATTTATTTGGTTTTATAGGAGGGTGATTTGCTTTCTCCAAGTCCTGTTAAAAGAAAGTTGAAGTGAGGCGTGCTGGCTCACACTTCTAATCCCAGCACTTTGGGATGCTAAGACGGGTGGATCACCTGAGGTCAAGAGTTTGAGACCAGCCTGGCCAACATGGCGAAACCCTGTCTCTACTAAAAAAATACAAAAATTAGCCAGGCATGGTGGCGGGTTCCTGTAATCCTAGCTACTCAGGAGGCTGAGGCAGGGGGAATTGTTTGAACCCGGTAGGCAGAGGTTCCAGTGAGCCGCGATCGCATCTCTGGAGAGCCAAACACAGTAGCACATACCTGTAGTCCCAGCTACTCAGGAGGAATGCTTGAGGCCAGAGTTCCAAGCTGCAGTGTGTGATGCCTGTGCCTGTGAATACCGACTGCACTCCAGCCTGGGCAACATTACAAGACCCTGTCTTTTTTTAAAAAAAAAAAAAAAGCGGGGGCTGGGCGCGGTGGGTCACGTCTGTAATCCTAGCACTTTGGGAGGCCGTGCTGGGTGGATCACCTGGGGTCAGGAGTTCAAGACCAGCCTGGCCACCATGGTGAAACCCTATCTTTATAAAAAATATATATATATTTTAAAAAAAAGCGGGGGGGGGGTAGGCCAGGTGTGGTGGCTCACACCTGTAATTCCAACACTTTGGGAGGCTGAGGCTGGCAGATTGCTTAAGGCTAGGAGTCTGAGACCAGGTTGGCCAACATGGCGAAACCCCAGTTCTAAAAATACAAAAAAAAAAAAAAAAAAAAAAAAAGCGGGGCCTGGGGGGGCAGGCCGGTAATCTCCGCTACTTGGGAGGCTGAGGCACGAAAATCATTTGAACCTGGGAGGTGGAGGTTGCAGTGAGCCAAGATTGTGCCATTGTACTCTATAGCCTGGGCAACAGTGAGATTTTGTCTCCAAGAAAAAGAAAAAAAAAAGGAAAGCTGAAGAGGAGGGTTGTTCTGAGTTTCTTCTTTTGTTCGAGGGCATCCAGATGCACAAGACTATGTTTAATTTTCAGAAAGAAGAAACATTAAGGTTTCATTGCCATTCCATTGCTAGAATTTAGGATATGTGTTTATGCAGTTGCTGCAGTATGTCAGAAATTAGTTTGAGACTCTAGCAATTAGACACTGTAGTAGTAGTCACAGGCTATAGTGACATTGGTTGTGGCTGTATACCTTTGTGTGTTTCAGTTAAATGTTCATTGCTTTAAAAAATTCAGATTCATATATATTTTTAACTTCTACACAGGCAGAGCAGTGATGTTATAGTGAATTTGAGATTCATCTGTTAGTTGCTACATAAATCTGAGAGATGTATCATACAATTTATTATAAAAAGTGGTACATAAGCTAAAATGCAACTGATGATGTAAATAAAAATCATTGCTTTAGACTAAGTGTCCAGATTGCCCGCATCACAGCAGAACCCACTGAAGATGCCTCACTGGTTTTCTTTGTGCTCTGATTTGTTGGTGGATTTCACTTGATCCAGCAGGTAAACAAACTGTGTATGCCTTGCAGGAAAGAACTAGTGGAGGCACACAAAACCAGTCAGCCGTGTGGGAAGTGCTACTTTTACCTTCTGATTAGTAAGACGTTTGTGGAAGCAGGAAGAAACAATTCCAAAAAGAAATGGAGCAACCAAAAGAAAGATGAGTTAATGTTTGCAAATGCAGAGGAAGAATTTTTCTATGAGGTAAGACTATCCCGTTTATTTACTTAGATGTAAATAAGGATTTTCTTGAAAATGATTTATCAGGATTTCTTGTTCTCCCACTTTATGTCCAAGTCTTTCAAGTTTGGCCACTCTGTTTTTTCTGTTTCCCCATAGAAGCTAGCAGCTAACATGCTGCCAGGCACATAGTAGGTACTCAAGAGGCTAGGCACCAGCCTCCCCACCTACACTGTGGTTATGAGCGTGAGGAGGAGGAGAAAAGTTACTAAGCTGCTAAGAATGATTAGGCATTTATAATATGCTTCCTGTGAAATGTTTCATTCTGAAACCATGTGGAGAGGTAGACATTAGCCTGGGGTTTACAGATGTGGACTTTAAGTCATAGGGAGATGAGGGAAATTACCTGAGCACACACAGCCGGTCATTGTGGAAGCTGGGGCACCCCTGCTACTCTTTGCCTAGTCGTGGATGTAATCCCACTGGTGGGATTTCTTCAGCATTTTTTTCCCAATAAAGATAGCTTGCATGTGATGGACAGCCATATGCCAGAGAATATTCTTTCTCACACTGTCTGCCTCTCAAAAATCTTGAAGTGGGCCAGGCGCGGTGGCTCATGCCTGTAATCCCAGCACCTTAGGAAGCTGAGGCGGGCGGAGTTGGCCCTGAGGCCAGGAGTTTGAGATCAGACTGGCCAACATGGAGAAACCCCGTCTCTACTAAAAATACAAAAAAAATTTAGCTGGGCATGGTGGCAGATGCCTGTAATCCCAGCTACTTGGGAGGCTGAGGCAGGAGAATTGCTTGAACCTGGGAAGTGGAAGCTGCAGTGAGCCGAGATCATGCCACTGCACTCCAGCCTGGGCAACAAGAGCAAAACTCCATCTCAAAAAAAAAATATATATATATATATATATCTCTTTAAGTGTATCTCTGAGGGGAACATACTTTCCTGAATTGGGTGATATCACTTTTAAGACTTCTACAGAAGACTAAAGTACTATAAATTCAGCTGTGCCCTTTTTTCCCGGGAAGTAAATGGTAAACACAATTTTTACAAAACGTGCTTCAGCACCTCAGGTAGACCATTTAGGGGGAGTATGTATGGGTGTTGTAAGATAGTGAGGTATGCAGATTTACTGTTTCCACACAAAAGCCTGATGCTAAGGAAGCAGCTGAGAAAGTGAGAAAAGACAGTGTTTGAAGACCAGTTCTTGTTAATTATCAAATGTTATGAGTCTTAATTTCACTTATCACAAGATATTGGACAATTAAATGAAAATACCACTTAGCTGCTTGTTCACCTCTTAGAAATTGCTCATCTGTATCCCTGTTCCTCATGTGGGTTAAAAATCTCCTTGGGTTGTGTTTTGTACCTTCTGCCTGAATGTCCCATTTGAACTTGTTTTATTCTGAGTTTTGCTTCCTTTTAGCTCTCATTCTTATTTAAGTATATGCCAAACATAATATTCTTTGTTGTAGATTAAATGCGTTTTGTCTTTGGGTTGTCCAGATTTTTAATTCATGGTTTCTTATTTGGTTTAGAAGGCAATTCTGAAATTCAACTACTCAGTGCAGGAGGAGAGCGACATCTGTCTGGGTGGCAGATGGTCTTTTGATGACGTACCAATGAAGCCTTTGCGAACTGTGATGTTAATTCCAGGCGACAAGATGAACGAAATCATGGATAAACTGAAAGAATATCTATCTGTCTAAACCATTTCCAATGGACAGTGATGGGCTTGCTTTTGTAAAATTACCAGAAAACTCAGTGGAGAATTACTGAAAAACTCATAATTATCTTTATTTGGAGTAAGGTCCTCTACAAAAAGTAGGGTTCTGTCCCGTGTGTCTGTGACACATTTACAAAATATCAGTTTTTTAAAATTTTGGTCAAATTATGAATGGTTTATTTAAAAACTTTTCCAAGAAGAAGAAAAACATGTAATTTAAAGAACTCAATAAAAATGTCTATATTTTTTATTTTAAAATAATATACAAAGTGTTTTTTCAAGACTATCCTCTGGGTGGGAAGTCCGTCTTCACGTAACACATCTGCACATCACTCTGGAGTTCAGCCATCCAGCTAACTTTGGGACGCTACTGCACCTTGTGTTTGGTGGGGAGTCACTGGAGAGCGCATCTCTGTTCAGCAGTTTCAGGGCACTTCTCACACATTTTCTGTTCCTTATTCATTGTTGAAATAGGGGATAGATGATCCATTACTTGCTGTAGAATATCCTTACTTTCACTAGGAGGCAGATTACTGAAATAGTATTGTGGTACCAGTTGCATAAATCTGTTTAAAACAAAATGATTAGATTTTGAGTGGGGAAGGTGGTGAGAGACACCAAACACTATGTCTGGGCACCTCTCATCCCCTGGGGAATCTACCAATAGAACCAGTATTTAATTTAATTTGAACTCCTCAGTATCTCAATCTGACTTTGTAAAAAACAAATACTTTCTGGTTTTCCTGCAGCCAATCCTCCTGTATTTCTAGAATAAGTTGGCTTCTCTAGTGGATGCCATACAGTGGAAATGCTGTCTACCACTAACCTTTGGTGGAAACTAATATTTCCCCTAAGGCCTATCACTATATGAGAGGCACTGATCTTATGCTTGGGAGAGCTTTGGGTAGGGAATAGAGGGGGTATCTTTGCTTCTTTGTCATCTTAGTACCACTCCACATCCAGCTGTGTAAGCCAGACACCTATGAGTCACTCTCGGTTGCTGCCTTGAACACTACTTGCCAGAGTGGTACCTTCAAAATGTATCCAGACTCTGCTGTGGCCTCTGAAAGACTAGTGGAGTAGTCTCACTCTTGCCATTGCCTCTCCTTTCCGTTCATGTAGCAACCAGTTATTTTTTTTATTTTTTATTTTTATTTTTATTTATTTTTTTAAGAAAGAAAGAGAGGAAAGAAAGTGAGAGTGAAAGAAAGAAAAAGAATGTAAGAGAGAAAGAAAGGAAGAGAAAGGAGGAGAGAGAACGGGATTCTAGTTCTATTGCCCAGGCTAGAATGCAGTCTAAAAATGGGTATTAAAAACCTCTTTTATGCCAATAATTGTGCTTAAAAATGGAGACAGGAAGGAATAAGAGATGAAAATAACAAACAAGCAGCCAACC
>CAUYLG010067638.1:0-15117 GCA_963573385.1 Cacajao melanocephalus
GCAAACTGATTGCAACAGCACATTAAAAAGCTTATCCATCATGATCCAGTAGGCTTCATCCCAGGGATGCAAGGCTAGTGCAACATTCACAAGCCTCTAGACGTAATCCACCACATAAACAGAACCAAAGACAAAAACCACGATTATCTCAATACATGCAGAGAAGGCCTTTGACAAAATTCAACAGTACTTTATGCTAAAAACTCTCAATAACCTACATATTGATGGAACATATCTCAAAATAATAAAAGCTATTTATGACAAACCCACAGCCAATATCATACTGAATGGGCAAAAACTGGAAGCATTCCCTATGAAATCTGGCACTAGACAAGGATGCCCTCTCTCACCACTCTTATTCAATATAGTATTGGAAGTTCTAGCCAGAGCAATTAGGCAAGAAAAAGAAATAAAGGGTATTCAATTAGGAAAAGCGGAAGTCAAACTGTCTCTACTTGCAGATGACATGATGGTATATTTAGAAGACCCCATAGTCTCAGCCCCAAATCTCTTTAAACTGAAAAGCAACTTCAGCAAAGTCTCAGGATACAAAATCAATGTGTAGAAATCACAAGCATTCCTATACACCAATAACAGACTAACAGAGAGCCAAATCAAGAGTGAACTCTCATTCACAATTGCTACAAAGAGAATAAAATACCTAGGAATACAACTAACAAAGGATGTAAAGGACCTCTTCAGGGAGAACTACAAACCAATGCTCAATGAAATAAGAGAGGACATAAACAGATGGAGAAACATTCCATGCTCATGATTAGGAAAAATCAATATCATGAAAATGTACATACTGCCAAAAGTAATTTATAGATTCAGTGCTATCCCCATCAAGCCACCAATGACCTTCTTCACATAATGGGAAAAAAACACCTCAAACTTCATATGGAACCAAAAGAGAGCCTGCATAGCCAAGACAATCCTAAGAAAAAAGAACAAAGCTGAAGGCATCACGCTACCTGACTTTAAACTATACTACAAAGCTACAGTTCTCAAAACAACACGGTACTGGTACCAAAACAGAGATAGAGATAAGTGGAACAGAACAGAGGCCTCAGAGGCAATACCACACATCTATATCCATCTGATCTTTGACAAAGCTGACAAAAACAAGCAGTGGGGCAAGGATTCCCTGTTTAATAAAGGCTGTTGGTTAAACTGGCTAGCCATGTGCAGAAAGCAGAAACTGGACCCCTTCCTGACACCTTACACTCAAATTAACTCCAGATGGATTAAATACTTAAATATCAGACCTAACACCATGAAAACCCTAGAAGAAAACCTAGGCAAAACCATTCTGGACATAGGCATAGGCAAGGACTTCATGACTAAAACACCGAAAGCATTGGCAACAAAAGCCAAAATAGACAAATGGGATCTAATTAAACTCCAGAGCTTCTGTATAGCAAAGGAAACAATCATTAGAGTGAACTGGCAACCAACAATATGGGAAAAAATTTTGCAATCTACCCATCTGACAAAGGGCTAATATCCAGAATCTACAAAGAAGGGAAGCAGATTTACAAGGAAAAAAAAAAAAACCCATTCAAAAGTAGGTGAAGGACATGAACAGACACTTTTCAATAGAAGACATTTATGAGGCCAACAAACATGAAAAAAATGCTCATCACTGGTCATTAGAGAAATGCAAATCAAAACCACACTGAGATACCATCTCAAGCCAGTTAGAATGGCGATCATTAAAAAATCTGGAGACAACAGATGCTGGCGAGGATGTGGAGAAATAGGAACACTTTTACACTGTTGGTGGGAGTGTAAATTAGTTCAGCCATTGCGGAAGACAGTGTGGTGATTCCTCAAGGACCTAGAAATAGAAATTCCATTTGACCCAGCAATCCCATTACTGGGTATATACTCAAAGGACTATAAATCATTATATTATAAAGACACATGCACATGTATGTTCATTGTGGTACTGTTTACAATAGGAAAGACCTGGAATAAATCCAAATGCCCATTGATGATAGACTGGAAAAGGAAAACATGGCACATATACACCATGGAATACTATGCAGCCATAAAAAATGATGAGTTTGTGTCCTTTGTAGGGACTTGGATGAATCTAGAAACTATCATTCTCAGAAAACTGACACAAGAACAGAAAACCAAATACCACATGTTCTCACTCATAGATGGGTGTTGAACAATGAGAACACCTGGACTCAGGAAGAGGAGCATCACACACTGGGGGCAGTTGTGGGGAGGCTCAGGGAGGGACAGCAGGGGTAGGGGAGGGTGGGGAGGGATAACATGGGGAGAAATGCTGGATATAGTATGCACCTATGCAACAACCCTGCATGACCTGCGCATGTACCCCAGAACCTAAAGCAAAATTTAAAGAAATAATAAAAATTTTTAAAAGAAGATATTAAATGAAAAAATAAACAAGTAAATAAAGTGAGCTCCCACTCACATGCACTTCCTTGCCCTTCCACCATATTTTAACGCAGCAAAAAGTCCTCAGCGTATGCCAAGCAGATGCCACTACCATGCTCTTGGACATCCCAGCTTTCAGAACTGTGAGCCAAATATATCTGTTTTTAAATAAATTACTCAGTCTATGGTATTCTATTATAGCTGCAAAAAATAAACTATAATGGTTTGAATGTTTGTCCCCTCTGAAACTTATGTTAAAAAATAACTCCCAATGTGGCAGTATTGAGAGGTGAGCCCTTTAAGAACTGATTGGGTTGCTAGGGCTCTGTCCTCATGAATGGATTAATACATTCATGGATTAATAGACTAATAGGTTAATAGATTAATGGATTATAATAGGAGTGAGACTGGTAACTTTATAAGATAAAGAAACTCTACAGAGAGTACCTAACTACAAGAAGGACCTCACCAGAAGTTGGCCCCTGACCTTGAACTTTCCAGCCTCCAGAAATGTAATACATATTTTTTAAATAAATTACCCAGTTTCAAGTATTCTCTTATAACCAAAAATGGTCTAAAACAGAAAACTGATACTGGGAGTAGGACATTGTTAATAATGAACACGTGAAAATGTGGATGTCACTTTGCAATTGGATAATGGGTAGAGGCTGGAATAATTTGAAGCAGCTGGTTAGTAAAAGCTCAGATTCTGATGAGGGCTTGGAAAACAAGACTAGGGAAAGTTTTAAACACTTTAGAGAGTGGTTAAGTGATATTGATCAGAATGTTGATAGAAATATTGTCAGCAAGAAATGTTGTGATGAAGTTTTAGGAGAAATTGAGGAAAAAGGTATTGGAAACTCAAGTAAAGGACATTCTTGTTATAAATTGGCAAAGCACTTGGCTGGACTCTGTCTGTGCCTGAGGGCTTTGTAGAAGTCCAAACTTGAGAAACATGCACCAGAATACCTGGCACAAAAAAAAATTAAGCAAGGTATAGAAGGCATTCATAGACACTTTTGGCCATTTACACTGAGATTCAAGAACAAAGAAGTAATTTAAAAACAGAATTTATAGTCAAAAGGGAAGCAAAGCAGAAAAATCTAAAAAACCATTTGGCCACAAAAAGAATAAAAATATGTTTTCAGGAGAGAAACTGAGTGTAGCCAATGGACCACTTGCTAAGCAGAGACAGAAGGCAGTCATGTGCTTATTTGTCAAGACAATGGAAGAAATACTTTGCCCAGATATTTGAGGATCCCACTCCCATTACAGGCTTAGGAGAGCAAAATGGTTTCAAAGAACAGCCCCAGAGTACACGGATTCACTGGGCAGGGCCATCTTGGGACTCTGCTACCCACACCCCAGCACAGCAGTTCTGCAGCTGCCTTAGCCATGGCTCAAGAAGCCTCAGGCACAGCTCAAGCTGCAGCTCCAAAAGTTACAAGTTATAAACTTTGACAACATCCATGTGGTACTAATTCTGCAGGCTTGCAGAAAGCAAGAGCTATGGAAGATTGACAACTTCCACCCAAATTTCAAAAGATGTTAGTTGAAAGCCTAGAGACTCAGGCAGAGACCTGTCACAGTGGCAGAGACACTGTAAAGATCTCCTACTGTAATAACGCAGAGCAGAAATGTGGAGTTGGAGCTGCCGCCAAGAGTCTCTATTAGAATAATACCTCATGAACTCAGGACTATCACTGAGACCTCTGAATTGTGAAATCACCAGCAGCATAAAATACCTACCAAGGAAAGCTTCAGGCAAAGGACTTTATTCTGTGTAAGCATCCACAAGTGGGCTGCAGCAAGCAACACCCATAAGGCAGCCTAAGGCCTTGGGGGCCGAATCTCCACCCCAGTACATCCAGAAGGTGGTAAATGGAGGCAAAAGAAATCATTCCCCAGCTTAAAGATTTAATGTCTGCCCTATTCAGTTTCTAACATGCTTGAGCTTGTTACTCAATTCTCTTTGCCTATTTCTCCCTGTTGAAATAGAAGTGTCTGTCTTATGCCTGAACCACTACTGTATGTTGGAAGTAAATAACTAGTCTTGATTTCACAGGCTCACAGATGAGATTCTGGATTTTTGACTTTTGAGTTGGGGCTAGAAATAGTTAAGAATTTGAAGCAAACTTTAGAACGTTTAGAAAGGTTTATTGTTCCACCAAATGCACAGACATCAATGTAGAAACATAAGACATAGGAAAAAGCAAGGAAATGTAACTCTACTAAAGGAAAACTTTTTAGTAACAAACCCCAATAAAACAAAAATTAACGAAGAGCCAGAAAAGGAATTCAAAAATATGATCTTAAGGAAACTCAATGAGGTATAAAAGATACAGCTAGACAATTCAACAAAATCAGGAAAAAAAGATATGCATGAGAAATTCAACGTATAAAAAATATATGTTGAATTCAAGATATAAAAAAGGGAAAAAAATCCCACAAATTCTGTAGCTAAAAAATTCAATGAATGAAATAAAAAAAAAAATAGAGCTTCAACAGCAGACTTGATCAAACAAAAGAATCTCTGAATTTGAAGGCAGATCATTTGAAATTATTTGGTTAGAAAAAAATAAGAATCAAAAAGAGTTATTAAAAAACTATAAAACTTATGAACATCCGTAAGTAGACAAATATTCATTATACAAGTTCCAGAATGAAAAAAAAAAAAAGAAAAAAATGCATAGAAAACCTATTTAATAAAATAACAGTTGAAAAGTTCCCAAATCTGGGGACAGATATAAATATGCAAACAAGGAAGCTCAAAGATCCCAAACTATATTTTACTCAGAAACATACTTTCTAAGGTAAAGAATGGTCAAAATGTCAAAAGTCAAAGACAAAGAGAATTCTAAAAACAAAAAGAGAAAAGCATCAAGTCACATATAATGGAATTCCATTAGGCTAACATTAGGTTTCTCCTCAGAAACCTTACAGGTCAGGAGAGAATAAGATGATATATTCAATGTGCTGAAAGAAAAAATTGATAGTCAAGAATACTATACTGAACAAAGCTATTCTTTAGACTGAGGGAAAAATAAAGCCATTCCCAGACAAGCAAAAAAATAAGGAAATTTATCACTAGACTGACATTACAAAAAAATGCTGAAAAGAGTCCTGCAGCTGGAAACAAAATGGTGATAATCACAATCATGAAAACTTGCAAAAATACAAAACTCATTGATAGGGCAGATAAACAAGAAATTTTAAAAGTCTATACTATTCAAATAATCTATTGATTCAATGTAGTGCCTATAAAAAATATCAGTAACATTCTTCACAGAAATAGAATAAAACAATCCTAAAATTTGTAGAGAACCGCAAAAGACCCCAAATAACCAAAGGATTGTGAGCGAAAAGAACAAAGCTGGAGGCATCACATTACCCAACTTCAAAATATGCTGCAAAGCTTTAATAACAAAAACAGCATGGTACTGGCAAAAAAACAGACACATAGACCAAAGGAACACAATAGAAAACCTAGAAATCAATGCACATATGTAGAGCCAACTCAATTTTGACAGAGGCACAAAGAGCATTCAGTGGGGAAACAACAGTCGATTCAATAAATGATATTGAAAAACTGGATATCTTTATGCAGAAAAATGAAACTAGACTTCTATCCTTCACCATATATAAAACTCATATCAAAACAGATTAAAGACTTACATTCAAGACCTGAAGCTATGAAAGTACCAGAAGAAAACATTGGGAAAACACTTCAGAACATTAATCTGGGCAAAGATTTCTTGTGTAAGAGCTAAAATGCACAGATAACAAAATCAAACATAGACAAATAGGATTACATCAAGCTAAAAAGTTTCTGTACAGCAAGGGGAGCAATCAACAAAGTAAACAGACAACATACAAAATGGAAGAAAAGTATTTGCAAACTATCCATCCAACAAGAGATTAATAACTTGAATATATTAATAATTCAAAAAACTGAAAATCAAAAGAACAAATAATCCAATTTAAAAATGGGCAAAAGACTTAGAGATTTTTCAAAAGCAGACAGAAAATAACCAACACACATATGAAAAAAATGCTCAACATCACTAATCATCAGAAAAGTGCAAATCAAAACTGCAATGAGATATCACTTTACTCCAGTTAGAATGACTATTATCAAAAAGATAAAAACAAATAAATGCTAGCAAGGATTTAGAGAGAGGGGAACTCTTATACACTGCTTGTGGAAATGTAAATTAGTACAGCCACTGTGGAAAACAACATAGAGGTTTCTCAAAAAAACTAAAAATATATCTACTATATGATCCAGCAATCTCACTGCTGGAATATATCCAAAATAAAGAATATTGGTGTGTTGAAGAGATATCTGCATGTTCATATTTATTGCGGCACTATTCAAATAGCCAAGACATAAAATCAACCTCACTGTTTATCAATCAATGAATGTGAAATATATCCATGATGAAATATTTTTAAATGATAAAAAGAATAAAATTTTGTCATTTACAGAAAAATGAATAGAACTGGAAATTATTATTTTAAGTGAAATATGCCAAGCAAAGAAAAACAAATATTGCATGTTCTCACTCATAAGTGGGAAGTAAAAGAAAGTTGATCTTGTGGTGGTAGAAAATGGAATGATAGTTACCAGAGGCTGGGAAAGCTCATGGAAGGGATAAAGAGAGGTTGGTTAACAGGTTCAAAAACACAGATAGAAAAAAGAAGTTCTAGTGTTCAATAGCATAGTTGGGTGACTATAGGTAACAATAATTTACTGTATATTTCAAACTAACCAGAACAGAATGTTTGTAATGTTCCCAATACAAAGAAGTTGTAAATGTTTGTGGTTATATATCTTAATTATCTTTATTTAGTCACTGCACATTGTATGCATGTATCAAAATTATCACATGTACACCATAAATTTGTACAATTATTATGTGTCATTTTTTAAAGCCTTGGGGCTATGAGGATACAATTAACAATTAATGTATTTGTGAGAAAAACATAAGTTTTGGGGAGCCAGAAGAATAATTATATAGTTTTAATATTTGTTCCTTCTGAAACCCCTTTGAAATGTAATCCCCAATGTGGCAGTTTGGGAGGTGGGACCTTTAAGAGGTGACTGGGTTGAGAAGGCTCTTCTCTGATGACTGGATTAATCTACTCATTGCTTAATGGATTGATGGGTTAAAAGATTAATGGGTAAGCATGGGAGAGGAACTGGGAACTTTATAAGCAGAAGAGGGGCCTGAGATAGCAAGCTCAGCCCATTGCCATGTCATAACCTGCAGCCCCTGTGGTGTGCTCACTGATGAGAAGACTCACACAAGATTCAGTCTCTCATGCTTGGACTTCCAAGTCTCCAGAACTGTAAGAAATGTTTTGTTCTGTTTTGTTTTTAAAATAAATTACCCAGCTTCAGGTATGCTGACAGACCTGAAGCTGGGTAATTTATTTTAAAAACAAAATCTGACTAAGACACAAACTAAGACAAGAACTTTCTTCATACTTATCTTTTAGGTGCCTGGAGAGTCAGATTTTATTTGAAAAAATAAAAAAATAAAGAAGTTTTGAACAAGTGCCACATTTCCTTGATTCTAAAATACAATCTGTCCATTTTAACGTTTCTGAAACCAGCATAATTCTTTCATTAGGCATGTTCCTTTGATACAGAAACTTTTGTTCTGAAGATATTATTAAATAAATAATACATCTTAAATTTATTGTACCTTTTAATCAAGTACAAGGGTATAAAAAAGATTATATGGAAATATTTGTGGTGATTTGTGAGTACATAGAGTAGTCCATGGTAAGATTGATGAGCATACACTGTGGCTTCATTCCCACCTCCACCCTTTAAATACAAGCCTTCAAATAATTCCCGACAATACCACCACCCAGCCATGTTTATGATGAGCTCCACCTCATATGTGAAGATTGGTGCATAAAAATATAAAATGATGTGAGCAATGCCAAGTATAGAAAAGCCAGAAGTATAACGTATTGTTCTGATTCCATCTTATAGCAAATAATTAACTTTTCCACCTCACCTCCCATTTCTGTAATCAATTATCAATCTACCTTATGGAAAACTTCTTCCCTCTTGTTTCAGTAAAGATAGAAATTCATGGAAGCAAATTTCAGGTCAAATGCTGATATTATATTGGGAAACAGAATGCTGTTTTAGAGAAGAAGCATGATTCAGAGAGAAAGAGCAAGTATCAAGATGGAAGGACTTAGGTTTTAACCCTGGCTTCTTCACCTGCATTTATATAAGTGACCTAATCTTTCCTTCAATTCTTTTGACTGTCCCCAGCTAATAACATCCCAAAGAAAATAATAAAACAATGCCTCAATTCCCAGGGATGTTTTATCCAGTGATGAGTAATATTTTTAAAGGTTTTTCACTGCTATTTTTAAAGCATGAGATTTCAAAATCAAAATAGCATAATTTTCTTTAAGCTCTTACTTCTACAAAAGCATAATGCTCTTCTGTTTAACATCTTAATCAGAGACCAAAGCTAAATTTGAGAAATTGAAGAAAAAAGAATAGAGTACATAGAAAAGAAAATAGCTGCAGAAGCCAGATTTGTAAGCTCAAATGAATAATCTATTGTCAACCATGAGCTACTTCAAGCAATACGCTTCCCTTCAAATATAAAACTTCTTAACTACCCCTCACATTGCACACTGAATTTGAGTGATGGTAGAGTTCACAGATTCACGGCTTAGTAGCTGCCTACATCTGAAAAATAAGGCTTCCATCTTTTAGAATATTTCAAGAATTGTTTTTGAGAAACTTAGAGTGAAGGGCAAATAGCTACAAATACCAGGCAGTTACCTTGTGACCACTTTGAAGCCATTAACATAAATACAGATTCTTTCCCTGAGGAAAAACATGGAGAAAAATCATGATTGGGTTGTCTTCATAAAGGGAAAAAGCCCTAATTGTAAATGGAGTAGCTATCGGTAGATCAATATCAGATTCAATCATGGAAACACTTCTGAATTCAAGTGGAAGTAACCTTGACAAAAATCAACCCTACTTGAGGTGAAGGGAAAAATTTAAAGCTCACAGCACACATAAAGGCTGTTTCTTCTTAATTACCAAAGTTTCCAGAAGTACACTTGGTCTAGTTAATGTTACTTACCTGTAATTGCTAAACTACCATACTAGATAGATGTCAGCTTCCCAAGAGAGCCCCTACCTGATAATATGATATAATATAAAATTACAGTTTATTGTTTGAAGGAGCTTTGTGGTCTTCCAGTAGTACTTCCCTCATCAAAAAGAGGAAACTCCCTTGAAATAATGTTTCCGGAGACTTCCTCTACATAACAAGAATCTTGGCTTCCACAACTCCCCTTATCTTAACCCCAAGCACTTCTTTCTGCAGATTTCAACTCTTTAGGCAAAACTTAACTCTTTCAACCAATTGCCAGTCAGGAAACCTTTGAATTCATCTGTGACCTGAAAAGCCCCACTTCAGGATGCCCCACCTTTCCAGACTGAACCAATATACACCTTACATGAATTGATGATGTGTGCCTGTAACTTCTGCTCCCTCTAAAATGTATAAAATCAAGCTGTGACCCAATCACCTTTGGCACATGTTCTCAGGGCCTTCTGAGGCTGTGCTATGCGCATGTACTTGGAAGAAAAAAAAAGTGTCTACAGAAGTAAAAAGTCTGCCTGCTCTGTCTCAAATGTATTTCTCTCTCTCTCTGTCTCTCTCTGTCTCTCTCTCTCTCTCTCACTCACACACACATACACACAGACACACACACACACACACACACACTCCTATTCATGCTTTCTCACACTTGATGCTTAATAAATACTGATAGACTCAATCAATAGTACTATTTCCCTAATAAATACAGGAAACTTTTTCTCTATTTTATCACAAAATAACTAAAAAGAAGTAAAAAAATTATTAAAGGAATTAAGATGTTACTCTAGAAACTACTTAATGTGAAAGAAAGTATAAAGCAGAAACAGAGGAACATGAGACATGAGACAAAGAAAATGAAACATAAAATAGCAAATGTAAACCCAATTACACCAACAATAGCATTAAATATGAATGAATTAAAGAACTAAAAGTCAGAGATTATTAGACTATATAAAAAAAATAAGATCCAATTACATGCTATCTACAGAAGACACACTCTAGATTCAAAGACAAAATATTAGAAGTAAAAAGATGTAAAAATATATATTGTGCAAACAGCAAATACAAGAAAGCTGGAGTAGTTATCCTAATATCATTCAAAACAGACTTTAAAACAAAAATTACTCAAAATAAAGACAGATATTTTAGAATGATAAAATGATCCATCCAGGAGAAAGTTATAAAATTGATAAACATACAGGCATTTAACAACAGAGCTTCAAATTATATAAAGCAAAAACTGACAAAATCAAGGAGAAGATAGGTGATTCATCAATATCTATTTCTTTCCAGAAAAGTAGAAAAACTAGAGAGAAGATTTTAAAATAAATAGAAAATTTCAACAGTATAAGAAACTAGACCTAATAGATATCCATAGAATGCTCTAAGGAACAGCAGCAGAATACATATGTTTTCTAAGCACACACAAAAATTTCTTCACAATTCACTGTATGCTAGATGATAAAGCAAGCCTTGATAAACTTAAAAGAATTGAAATTATGCAAAATGCACACACCAACCATAATAGCATGTGATTAGAAACCAATAACAAAAAGAAATTTGGAAAACTTGTGAATATGTGGAAATTAATCTGAATAGTCAGTGGCTCAAAGATGAAAATCACAATAGAAATTTTTAAATCTTTGAGATGAATGAAAATAAAAGCATAACATCAAAATTTATGGGATGCAGCTAAAGCAGGACTTACAGAAAAATTTATAGGTGAAATGCCTATATTTAAAAAGAGGAACAATCTCAAAATCAGTAACAAAATCTCCACCTTAAATCACTAAGAACAGAACCCAATTAAGCAGAAGGAAGAAAATAATAAACTTTAGACTGGAAATTAATGAAATAGGGAAGAGAAAAGCAAAAGAGAAAATAAATAAAACCAAAACTTTAATCCTCTGAAAAAATTAGAAAATATTGACAAACCTTTAGCTATACTGACTAAGAAAAACTGAGAGAAGACTCAAACTACTAAAATCAGAAGTGAAAGAGGAAACATCGTTGCCAACCTCACAAAATTTAAAAGTATTATAAAGAAATACTCTAGACTAATGACAACAAATTAAATAATTCAAATCAAATGGACACAATTTTAGAAAGAAAACTGTCTCAGGAAAAAACAGAAATTCTGAATGGACCTATAAATAGTAAGGAAATTGCACTAATAATTTTAAAACTTCCCATAAAGAAAACCTAGACACAAATGGATTCACTGGTGAATTCTAATATTTAAAGAAGACTTAATATCAATTTTTACAAGTTATTTTTAAAAAGGGAAAGGAAATATTTCTTAACTAATGCTAGAAGTCCGGTATTATCCTGATAACAAAACCAGACAAAAACATGGCAAGAAAAGAAAAGCACAGATCAATATATCCTATGTATATAAACTCAGAAATCTTCAACAAAATGCTAACATATCAAATCCAGCAACATATAAAAAGGATTATATGCCATGATCAAGAGAATTTATCTCCAGAATACAAGGTTGATTTAACATACTTTTTATCAGTAAAATAAAGAACAAACCCATGACCATCTTAGTAAATGCAGAAAAAGCATTTGATAAAATTTAACCTACTTTCCCTTTTAAAAATCTCAACACACTGAATAGAAAAAACTTCCTCAATCTCATAAAAGTCATCTATGAATAAAACACACACACACACACACAAACACACAGTACTGGAGGCTTTAACTAGGGCAAAGACGGAATAATCTTATATGGAGAAAATTCTAAGAAATCTGTTAAAGAACTATTACAGCTAATGCATAAGTTATCATTCTCCATGGTATGAGATCAAGATACAAAAATCAATGTATTTCTACACATTAACAATGAACAATCAAAAATGAAGTTAAACAATTCCAACTACAATAATAATAAACAGAATTTAAAAATTAGGATAAATGAATAAAAGAAGTTTAAAACTTGTACTCTGAAAATCCCAAAACACTGTTGAAATAAATTTTTTTTATTGTATTTGAGCTCTAGGGTACATGTGCACATCCTGCATCCTGCAGGATTGTTGCATAAGTACATACATGCCATGGTGGTTTGCTGTCTCCATCCCCCCCACAACAATGCCTACATCAGGCATTTCTCCTGGTGTTATCCCTCCCCCTCCTCCCACCCACCACTGTCCTCCCCTCCCTTCCCCTCCACTTCCCACCTAGCCCTGTGAGTGTTGTTCCCTTCTCTGTGCCCATGTTCTCATTGTTCATCACCTACCTATGAATAACACGTGAGGTGTTTGGTTTTCTCTTCTTGTGTCAGTTTGCTGAGAATGATGGTTTCTAGGATCATCCATGTCTCTGCAAAGGACATGAACTCATCGTTTTTTATGGGTGCATAGTATTCCATGGTGTATATGTGCCACATTTTTTTGTCAAGTTTATCATCGATAGGCATTTGGGTTGGTTCCAGGTCTTTGCTAACATAAACAGTGCTGCTTAAAGATCTCAATAAATGCAAAAGATCTAAATAAATGGATGGAAAGATTTAATAATCTTTGCGATGGCAATACTTCCCAAAATGATCTACAAAATAAATGCAATCTCTGTCAAAAGCTCGGTATTTTGCAGAAATATATAAGCACATAATCAAATTCATATGGAAATGCAAGGAGTCCAGTACAGTCAAGACAATTTTGAAGAAGAAAATAGGAGAACTCACACTTCCCAATTTCAAAACATGCTACAAAGCTGGAATAATTAGAGCAGCATGGTACTGGCATAAGAATACACAGACAGATCAGTAAAATGAAATTAGAATAAATAAAAACAATAATCAATGAATTATTGAATTTAATAATTTTAACAAAATTACTATAAATAAACCTTTATATCTATGGTACATTGATTTTCAACAAGGTGACAAGACAGTTTAATGAGGAAAACCGGTTATTTCAATAAATGGTTTTGGAACAACAGTATATCTACATGTAAAAGAATAAAGTTCAACCCTTTCCTTACATCATACACAAAAATTAACTCCAAATGAATATAAGATCCAAATGTAAGAGTTAAACAATAAAAATCTTAGAAGAAAATGTAGGAATAAATCTTAGTAATCCTGAGTTAGCAAAGCTTACTTAGATAATAGCACCAAAAAGCATAAGCAACTAAAGAAAAGATTAATTAACTTCAAAATTAAAACAAACTTGCTGAGGGTTTTTCAATTTTTTTCTGTAAAATTACAGAGGAAAATGTATTATACAGGTCTTCCTGGCAACCAACTAAAAAATGATGTTTTCTGGATTTTGTAATGTTTGTGATATGTGTGTTTCAGCTTTTTAAAGTTTATACTTTGTTGTTATTTATTTCTTTATTCTAAATAAATATTAATTTTCTCACATAAAAACACTGAAAATGTTTGTACTTTGAAGGACACCTTCAAGAAAGTGAAAAGACAATCCACAAAATAGGGGAAAATTTTGTGAATCATGTATCTAATAAGAAACTTGTATCTAGACTATATAAAGAACTTTTACTACTCAATACTAAAAGGACAAATGATGCAATTTAAAAATCAACAAAGGATTTGAATAGCATTTCTCCAAGGAAACTATACTAACAGTAAATAAGCTCATAAAAAGATGCTTAACATCACTAGTCATTAAGGAAATGCAAATCAAAATTATAAAGACATACTACTTCACACCCACTAAGATGGCTATAATTTAAAAGCAGATAATAACATGCATTAGTGAAAATATGGATAAATTGGAACCCTCATTCATTGCTGGTGACTATAAGATGGTGCAAGCACTTTTGAATACACTTAGTTTCACAGCTCCTCACAATATTAATTATAGAGTTACGATATGACTCAGCAATTCTACTTTTAAACATATACCCAAGAGAAACGAAAACACAGGTCACACAAAATATTGTAGATGGATGCTTATAGCAGCATAATTTCTAATTGCCAAAAAGGTGGAAATAACATGAACATCCATTAAGTGACCAACAAATAAACAAAATGTGGTCTATTTTTAAAGGGGGATATTATTTGGAACAAAAAGCAACAAGTACACTGATAGATGCTACAACACTGATAAACCTTAAAATACTAACTAAAAGAAGCAGACACAAACAGCCACATATTTTATTGCTCTGTCTGAAATGTCTAGAACAGGAAATTCACTGGACAGGAAAAGTAGAGAAGGTGCCTAGGGCTTGGGAGAAAATGGGGTATGACTGCTAATGGGTATGGGATTTAGGAGCAGAGCAAAGTATATGAAAATAGATTGTGGTGATGATTTCACAACTCTGCTAACTTATCAAAAACCAATGAGTTGTACATTTTTTTTGAAAGAAACAAGAAGAGAGAAAAGAAGGAAAGAAAGAGTGAAAGAAAGAAAAAAAGAATGAAAGAAAGAAAGAGGAAGAGAAAGAGGGAGAGAGAATGGGATTCTTGTTCTATTGCCCAGGCTAGAATGCAGTCTAAAAACGGGTATTAAAAACCTCTTTTATGCCAATAATTGTGCTTAACAATGGAGACAGGAAGGAATAAGGGGTGAAAATAACAAACAAG
>CAUYLG010067639.1:0-51511 GCA_963573385.1 Cacajao melanocephalus
CCAGTGCCAAAAATGTAACAAATGGTAAAGACCATCGACAAAATGAAGAAAATGCATCAGGCAAATCACGCAGCAAACATCAAAATGGCAGGATGAAATTCACACATAACAATATTAACCCTAAATGTAAATGGGTAAATGCCCCATTCAAAAGACACAGACTGGAAAATTGGATAAAAAGTCAAGACCCATCGGTGTGCTATATTCAGGAAACCAATCTCACAAGCAAGGACACACATAGGCTCTAAATAGAGGGATGGAGGAAGATTTATCTAGCAAATGGAGAGCAAAAAAAAGCAGGAGTTGCAATCCTAGTCTGATAAAATGTACTTTAAACCAGCAAAGATCAAAAGAGACAAAGAAGGGCATTACATAATGGTAAAAGGATCAATGCAACGAGAAGAGCTAAGGATCCTAAATATATATGCGCCCAATACAGGAGCACCCAGATACATAAAGCAAGTTCTTAACGACCTACACAGAGATTTAGACTCCCACAAAATTATAATGGAGACTTTAACACTTCACTGTCAATATTAGACAGATCAACGAGACAGAAAATTAACAAGGATATCCAGGACTTGAACTGTGATCTGAACCAAGCAGATCTAATAGACATCTACAGAACTCTCCACCCCAAATCTGCAGAATATACATTCTTCTCAGCACCAAATTGCACCTACTGCAAAATTGACCACATAATTGGAAGTAAATCACTCCTCAGCAAATGCAAAAGAACGGAAATTAGAACTCAGGATTAAAAAACTAACTTAGAAGGGCACAACTTCATGGAATGTGAACAACTGGCTCTTCAATGTTGACTGGATAAACAATGAAATGAAGGCAGAAATAAAGATGTTCTTCAAAACCAACGAGAACAAAGACACAATGTACCATAATCTCTGGGACACATTTAAAGCAGTGTCTAGAGGAAAATTTATAGCAATAAATGCCCATATGAGAAGCAAGGAAAAATCTAAAATCGACACCCTATCATCAAAATGGAAAGAGCTAGAGGAGCAAGATTTAAAAAAAACTCAAAAGCTAGCAGAAGACAAGAAATAACTAAAATCAGAGCAGAACTGAAGGAGACAGACATAAAAAACCCTTCAAAAATCAATAAATCCAGGAGCTGTTTTTTTTAAAAGATCAACAAAATAGACTGCTAGCCAGATTAATAAAAAAGAAAAGAGAGATGAATCAGATAGATGTAACTAAAAAACGATAAAGGAGATATCACCACTAATTCCACAGAAATACAAACTACCGTCAGAGATTACTACAAACAACTCTATGCCCATAAACCAGTAAACCTGGAAGGAATGGATAAATTCATGGACACTTGGACCCTCCCAAGCCTAAACCAGGAAGAAGTTGAAACCCTGAATAGACCAATAACAAGGGCTGAAGTTGAGGGAGCAATAAATAGCCTACCAACAAAAAAAAAATGCCCAGGTCCAGGTGGATTTACAGCTGAATCCTACCAGACATACAAGGAGGAATTGGTACCACTCCTTCTGAAACTATTCCAAACAATCCAAAAAGAGGGAATCTTTCCCAAATCTTTTTATGAGACCAACATCATACTGATACCAAAACCCAGCAGAGACTCAAGAAGAAAAGTAAACTTCAGGCCAATATCCATGATGAACATAGATGCAAAAATCTTCAATAAAATACTGGCAAACTGATTGCAGCAGCACATCAAAAAGTTTATCCATCATGATGAAATAAGCTTCACCCTGGGGATGCAAGGCTAGTTCAACATACACAAGTTTATCAACACAATTCAACACATAAACAGAACCAAAGACAGAAACCACATGATTATCTCAATAGATGCAGAGAAGGCGTTCGACAAAATTCAACAGTCCTTTATGCTAAAAACTCTCAATAAACTAGGTATCGATGGAATGCATCTCAAAATAACAAAAGCTTTTTATGACAAACCCACAGCCAATATCATACTGAATGGGCAAAAACTGGAAGCATTCCCTTTGAAATCTGTCACTAGACAAGGGTGCTCTCTCTTACCACTCCTATTCAATATAGATTGGAAGTTCCAGCCAGAGCAATGAGGAAAGAAAAAGAAATAAAGGGTATTCCATTAGGAAAGGAGGAAGTCAAATTGTCTCTCTTTGCAGATGACATGATTGTATATTTAGAAGACCCATGGCTCAGCCCAAAATCTCCTTAAACTGATAAGCAAAATCAGCAAATTCTCAGGATAGAAAATCAGTGTGCTGAAATCACACGCATTCCTATACACCAATAACAGACTTAAAGAGAGCCAAATCAAGAATGAACTGCCATTCACAATTGCTACAAAGAGAATAAAATACCTAGGAATACAACTAAAAAAAGAAGTAAAGGATGTCTTCAAGGAGAACTACAAATCACTGCTCAAGGAAATAAGAGAGGACACAAACAGAGAGACATTCCATGCTCATGGTTAGGAAGAATCAATATCATGAAAATGGCCATACTGCCCAAAGTAATTTGTAGATTCAATGCTATCCCCATCAAGTTACCTATGACCCTGTTCACAGAACTGGAAAAAAACACCTTAAACTTCATATGGATCCAAAAGTGAGCCTGTATAGCCAAGTCAATTCTAAGCAAAAATAACAAAGCTGGAGGCATCATGCTACCTCACTTCAAACTATACTACAAGGCTACAGTAATCAAAACAGCATGATACTGGTACCAAAATAGAGATATAGACCAATGGAACAGAACAGAGGCTTCAGAAGCAACACCACACATCTACAACCATCTGATCTTTGACAAACCTGACGAAAACAAGCAATGGGGAAAGGATTCCCTATTTAATAAATGGTGTTGGGAAAACTGGCTAGCCATGTGCAGAAAGCAGAAACTGGACCCCTTCCTGACACCTTACACTAAAATTAACTCCAGATGGATTAAAGACTTAAACAGAAGACCTAACACCATACAAACCCTGGAAGAAAACCTAGGCAAAACCATTCAGGACACAGGCATAGGCAAGGACTTCATGACTAAAACACCAAAAGCATTGGCAACAAAAGCCAAAATAGACAAATGGGATCTAATTAAACTCCAGAGCTTCTGTACAGCAAAAGAAACAATCACTAGAGTGAACCAGCAACCAACAGAATGGGAAAAAAATTTTTGCAATCTACCCATCTGACAAAGGGCTAATACCCAGAATCTACAAAGAACTAAAACAGATTTACAAGAAAAAGACAAACTAACCCACTCAAAAGTGGGCAAAGGATATGAACACCTTTCAAAAGAAGACATATAAGAGGCCATGAAACATGAAAAAATGCTCTTCATCACTGGTCATGAGAGAAATGCAAATCAAAACCACATTGAGATACCATCTCACGCCAGTTAGAATGGCAATCATTAAAAAATATGGAGACAACAGCTGGAGAGGATGTGGAGAAATAGGAACACTTTTACACTGTTAGTGGGAATGTAAATTCGTTCAACCATTGTGGAAGACAGTGTGGCAATTCCTCAAGGACCTAGCAATAGAAATTCCATTTGACCCAGCAATCCCATTACTCGGTATATATCCAAAGGATTATAACTTGTTCTATTATAAATACACATGCACACGTATGTTCATTGCAGCACTGTTTACAATAGCAAAGACCTGGAACCAATCCAAATGCCCATTGATGATAGACTGGACAGGGAAAATGTTGCACATGTATGCCATGAAATACTATGCAGCCATAAAAAACGATGAGTTTGTGTCCTTTGTAGGGACATGAATGAACCTGGAAACCATCATTCTCAGCAAACTGACAGAACAGAAAATCAAACACCACATGTTCTCACTCATAGGCAGGTGTTGAACAATGAGAACACATGGACATAGGGAGGGGAGCATCACACACTGGGGTCTGTTGTGGGGGACAGGGGAGGGACAGTGGAGGGTAGGGAGTTGGGGAGAGATAACATGGGGAGAAGTGCCAGATATAGCTGATGGGGATGGAGGCAGCAATCCACATTTCCATGTGTGTACCTATGCAACAATCCTGCATGTTCTTCACATGTACCCCAGAACTTTAAGTGCAATAAAATATATATATATATATTTTAAAAAAAGAATTATAACCTTATCATTATACTTTTACATCTTTGAAAAATAAAGAATGGTCTATGGTTAAGCCATTATCATTATAAAGAAATATGCTGAACAACAATAAATAGAAAAATATGAAATATGAAATATGAAAAAAAGAAATATGCTAAATAACAATGAATAGAAAAAACTTCTGGGAGTGTTAGAGAGCTCATATAAAGTTTATAACAGGAGTTATGGAAAGGACTGGAAAGCTGTCATCATTTGCTAATACATTCTGCAATGACTACTTAAAATCATGTTAGTTTTTTTTTTTTGAAATCACATTTCTATGTCACTCCTGATATATCATTTTAGCTACCCTCTTTGGTTGTTCTTATCTTATTATGATGGAATCATATTTGCTTTCATTTTATAGAAGTATGACAGCACTGGGAAAAATACTGAGAATTCTAACGAAGTACCGATAATGCAACAGGAAAAAGAAGGAAATTAGTATTTCAACTACATTTTGTTTTGACTCTTATGTTTTAGACATTGTTTCCTGCAACCTGGAAGCAATGATGCTGCAGGGCAGAATCAACTCACTTTCTACCACATATTTAGTTATTAGCCTTTCCTCTTAGTTTGCAGAGATGAGGCGTAATGTTGGCATTGCTGTCTTGTTTTGAACTTAAATCTTCCAGGGAAGAAAAAAACATAATCTCTTTTCCCATCCTCTGTGACTAATTTCTGGAATGTTATATGTGAGGCAAACTGAGTGATGCTGTGCCCACCAAGCTGTAGTGGACATCTGCTTCAAAGAAGTTAGTGACTTTGCAACCATTTCTCTGTGGGTGTCACTTGCGTGCAGTGGTGCAGAGGGAAAATAATCGAGAGGATAAAAAGAAAACCATTAATGCAGTTTGTGTTTCAGATTCCATGCCAATTTAATATTGTGTATTAATGATGCATTTTGGCAATAAAGCCATTTAATAATCATTAAACAGAAATTGCCATTCCCCATTAAGTGCAGACTGTGTTATAACGCATTTGCTAATTTCTCATTAAATTCAACATAAATTAAATAACAGATTTTATGTGTATAGCTAAGGAGAAAAACCCCTTAATTTTCCAAAGAAAACAAACATCTTTGGGGAACATTTCTCAAACCTTTCGGTTATAATGATAGATCAAAACAGAAAGCTTCTTTTTTTTGATGTTTAAAATTAACATCCAAAGAAAATGAAGATTGTTCAAACGTGGTGTCTTTTGGAAGAATGCTTGTTAAATGCAAGATTCAAATTTGCAACCTACAAATGTATTTAACTCTCAGCCATTAAAAAGACTTCAAGATAATTAAAGGTAGAGATTCTCAGCAGTGAAGGGAAGAGGGGAGAAGAGCATAATTGTTCTAGTTCCTCCCTACCTCCATTTCCCAGGCATAGTTTGGAGATGCTATCTGAATAGATAGATAGAATTCAGTAATTTTGGTCAAGCAGGGTCAAGTTTGGAGGTTCATGTCTTCTTATTTGTCTATATGTATCTGGGAAGGTCAAAAGACTTCTAAACTGGGGATGTTACACTCATTTTCACCCCAGTAGACATTGAAACATTTTACGTAATATTTGATATTTATAGCTGTAACATGTACTTGATTACAGGGAAACTTAACAGAGGTCCCTAAGAAGAAACAACAAGTACAAAGGAAGACGTCTTCATTTGTATCTACAGAAGTTTGCTTCTAGACAGAGTTTATATGTACAGAAAAACTTAAAAATCATTGCTTCTGTCTTTTGAGATTTTGAATGGTTTTAACACTATTTCTTATATTTCGAGTTGGTCTTTGAACAATATTGGTTTGAACTATGTGGATGCAGTTACATAAGATTTCTTTTAATAAAAGTCACACCAGCGTGCCTGTTCACCTGCCTCCCTCTCTTTCACATCTGAGACAACAAGAGTAACCCTTCTTCCTCCTCCATTTTAGCCTACTCTAAGTGAAGATGATGAGGGTGAAGACCTTTACCATAATGTACTTACACTTAATGAATAGAAAATATATTTTCTGTTCTGTATGGTTTTCCTAATGACATTTTATTTTCTCTTGCTTACTTTTTTTGTAACAATACAGAATGACATTAATATGACATAGAAAATAGGTGTTAATTGGCCTTATGTTATTCATAAGCCTTCCAGTCAAAGGTAGGCTCTTAGTAGTTAAGTTTTGGGGGAGTAAAAAGTTATACATAGACTTTCAACGGCATTGGGATGTCAGAGCCCTTAACACCTGTGTTGTTCAAGAGCCACATGTACATATTAAACATTCTTCTTTATATTTGTCATTATTGTTGATTTTTCTATATGAGCATTTTTCAATTGGAAAAATATGTTCAAAAAATTATGATAGTTGAAATGATTATACGAAATACAAAGATAAAGACAAATTAAAAACAATGAATAAATTTAATAGTATGAATCATACTAAATATTTGTTAAATAAAAAATTTAGCTACTACTGTTGCCAGGCATGGTGGCTCACGCCTGTAATCTCATCACTTTGGGAGGCCGAGGTGGGCAGATCATTGGAGGTCAGGAATTCGAGACCAGCCATAGTGAAATTGACCAACATGGTGAAATTGTGTCTCTACTAAAATACAAAAATTAACTGGGCGTGGTGGCAGCTGCATGTAATCCCAGCTACTCAGGACGTTTATGCTGGAGAATTGCTTGAACCCAAGAGGCAGAGGTTGCAGTGAGCCGAGATTGTGCCACTGCACTCCAGCCTGGGCCACAGAGTGATACTCCATCTCAAACAAACAAACAAACAAACAAAAAGTATCTGAAACAGGTCTCTCTCAGTTTAGAAGTTTATTTTGCCATGATTAAGGGCATGCCCGGAAGAAATAAACATGAAAGCACAGAAACAGTCTGTGGTATGTGCCTTTCTCCAAAGATGATGTTGAAGGCTTCAAGATTTAAAGGAGAAAAATGGGCTGGAGGAGAAATAAGGAGGGTCTGGTAATCCACTTGTTGCCAGGGAAAAGGAGCAGGTAGGGGAATATTCAATTATATATTCATCTCGTGCTCGGTAAATGGACACTTTACATAAGATAAGGTGAGCATACAGTAGCTGTGGAGACATTTAACCTTTTATCTGTAACTGTCTGCTTAGGAACAAATGGAAAGGCAGCTTCGTGCATGACTCAGCTTTCAGCTTTATTTATTTTTTTGACATAGTGAATTGGAATCCTGAGTTTTTATTTTTCTTTCACAGAATGGATCAATCATATTATAGAGACTTCTTTTCATTCAGTGGGAAATGGTGTAGTGACTAATAATTAAGCAGATGAAGAGTTTTTTTTTTTTTCTATGAATTTATCAACTCAAAGTTTCCTTAAATAAAAAATAGTGTTTTATTTCTAAAGTGTATCTATGCAGAGTTGAAACATAATATCAGGTACATAATGTGACTCTCTAATAAATACCATATATATATTTTGAATATTCGTTGCTCAAAATAATCTTGTGATGCCAACCATTAAGTAAGGAAATGTTACAATACTTTGTAAATCATTCGTGGCATTGAATATATTTGTGAAGTTTGACAACAGCATAGTTTAGCACCAGACCATGAAGAACTTCTGAGAACCACTTAATCCATCCTTTCACCTTTACTAAGAAAGGACAATATCAGAAGCCTTATGTAATCCTATCAACTTTTTCAAAATACTACAATGTGCTTTCAAATCTTCTTTGAAAATACATTTCTTTAAGTCCTACTGTATTTACCTGCCTCTGCTTTCCCCAGAGACTTCTCACTGCTTACTTCAACATAGGTTTTCCTAAATTCCTATTCAATTATTAAAATTAATATCTGCCAAGGCATTAATAGGGACAATAGTATTAACCTTTCTTCTGTCCTCCGTGCAAATTTATTAAGGTACATTGTTAAGTGAGATTTTCTGGTCCTTGGTGGTTCAGTTCCTACCTACTAGAGCTTCTTCTTTTACCTTGACTTTTCCTTCCTTGCAGTCAGGCTCTGGATCTGCTTTTCACTACCACTCCTTTCACATACCTCAGCACTATCCTCCAAAATGTTTGTTGGTTTCTAGTAATTCCTCTCTCTTTCCCCTTTATATCAGTACTTGTATTGTTCCTAATACTTTGCTTTGAGACATACGTTAAAAACTCTGACTAATGTCATAATATAAATATCTCAAACCCTATCCAAAATGTAATGAGTTAACTAAACTCTCTCTTCCTATATTTGATTGGCCACCTTCAAGGAAGTGAATTATGGCTCCAGACAAACTTAAAGACTCATGCCTTTCATTTCATGAACCAGATTAGTAATCAGTTAAATCCTGACTCTTAAGAATTAAGTCTTAGAAAGAACCCTTCCTGGATCATTCTCTTTAGCCCACTGCTGAGAAAGACCTGAAACCTGGATTGGCTAGAAAGAGAAGATACCAGCATTTATAAGGTACTTCATGTCAAACCTTAGATGCTTCACCTCCTGCCAGATAGTGGCCATGCTGCCACAGACTCAGGTCTGAAATCTTTTAATTCTAAAATGTAATGCTTATGTTGTGCTCACATGTAAAACACTTTGTTCATATTAAATTGATTGGATATTAACCAAAATAAACTTTAGCCAGACTGATTAGAGAGAGAGAGAAGATACAAACTAACAACTGAAGGAATTAGAGAAGTGACATCACTATGAATTCTATAGATATTAAGGAAACATTAAAACCAATATTATAACAATATATCAATAAATACAACAATGTCAATAACAAAGGCACATTATTTAACAACCTCAAGCTACTGAAGGTCATGGAGCAAGAATAGATAACTGGAATAGCCTTACATCTACTAAAGGAATTGAATTTGCAGTTTATGTCTCCCCGTAGAAACATACACACATCACACACACACACACACACAAAAAACAACAATGAAAAAACTGACCCTATATGTCTTCACTAGTGAATTCTATTAAACATTAAGGAATAAATAATACGAATTCTACACAAACTCTTTCATATAATTGAAGAGAAGAAAATAGTTCTCAACTCATTCGATGTGTCAGCTTTCTCCTAATACTAAAAGGACAAAGACATTACAAGAAACATAAACCCACACAAAAACACAGACCTATATTCTTATAAATTTAAATCCGTTATAAACATAGGTGTGAAAATTTGAATCAGCAAGTCAGATGAAACGATGCTTTTTAAACTATAATATGAGCAAGTGAATGTATTTAGACTTCCATGGTTCTTTTAAATTTTTGAAAATCAGCTATTGAAAGCTATCATATTTGCAAACTGAAAAAGAAAAATCAGCCAGGCGCAGTGGCTCACCCTGTAATCCCAGCACTTTGGGAGGCTGAGGTGGGTGGATCATGAGGTCAAAAGATCAAGACCATCCTGGCCAACATGGCAAAACCCCGTATCTACTAAAAATATAAAAATTAGCCAGGGGTGGTGGCATGCACCTATAGTCCCAGCTACTCAGGAGGCTGAGGCGGAAGAATCGCTTGAACCTGGGAGGCGGAGGTTGCAGCGAGCGGAGACTGCGCCACTGAGCTCCAGCCTGGTGACAGAGCAAGACTCTGTCTCAAAAAAAAAAAAAAAAAAAAAATTGTAAGATCATTTCAATGGATATAGAAAAAGCATTTGGCAAAAATCTCGTATTTGTTTCTGACAAAAACTCTCAGAAAAATAGGAACTGAAAAAGACTTTCTCAAATTTATAAATGGCATCTATGAAAACCTACAGCTAATGTTATATTTGATTGTAAAATACCAAATGATTTTCCCCTACAATCAGGAAAAAGACAAGAATGAATATCCTCACCACTTCTCCTTAATATTGTTCTGGAGGTTGTAGCCAGTGTAATATTACAAGAAAATAAAATCAAAGGCATGCAAATGAGAAAATAAGTTAAATTGTGTTTATTAGCAAATAACCTTGTCATCCATATGAACAATCTGATGAAATCTAAAACAAATCTACTAAAACTAATAAGGGAGTTTAGAAAGGCTTCTATGTACAATATTGATTTGAAATATATCAATTGCATTACTATCTGCTGGAAATAAAAATAGAAAAATAAAAATTAAAAAATGTAATTTTCAATGGCATCACAAACTGTTAAATACTTAAATAAATCTAACCTAAAACATGCAACACTTGAACACTGAATAAAAACACAACATTGCTGACAGAAATTAAAGAAGACCTAAGTAAATGGAGGGACATATTTTGCTCATAAGTAAGAACATTTAACATTGTTAAGATAACACTTATCCCAAAATTCATCTATAGATTCCACATTATTCCAATAAAAAATCCTATCAGTTTTTATTTTTTGGAGAAGTTAACAAGCTTATTCTAAAAATGCATATGGAAATGCAAAAAACCTAGAATGGTCAAAATAACTGTGAAGGAAAACAAAGTAGGAACACTAACATTACTTGATTTCAAAATACAAAGCTAAAGTATTTAATATGATTTAATGTGATATTTGCATAAAGATAGACAAACAGTTTAGTGAATCAGAACATGAGTTCAGAAATGGACAACAAATTTTTTGGCAAACTGAAAAGTATTTTTGCAGAAGTAAGATAAGCATCTGGTGATTGAATAATTAAAATTCAATATCTTCCCTATTTCCCCATAAAATGAACTTATGTCTACACAAATACAAAAATTAACACAAATTGGATCTTAGAGTGTAAAATATAAAACTATAAGATGTCTAAAAGAGGCTGGGTATGGTAGCTCACAACTGTAATCACAGCACTTTGAGAGGCTAAGGAGGGCAATCATCTGAGATCAAGAATTCAAGACCAGCCTGGCCAACATTGGGAAACCCTGTCTCTACTGAAAATATATAAATTCGCTGAACACGGTGGCAGCCACTTGTAGTCTTAGCTACTCAAGAGGCTGAGGCACAAGAATCACTTGAACCTGGGATGCAGAGGTTTCAGTGAGCCGAGATCATGCCACTGCACTCCAGCCTGGGCAACAGAGCAAGACTCCATCTAAAATAATAATAATAATAAAACAATAAAATATCTAAAAGTAAACATAAAATCTTTGTGACTGTATTAGTCCATTCTCACACTGCTATAAAGAACTACTTGAGAATTGGTAATTTATGAAGAAAAGAGGTTTAATTAATCATGGTTCTGCAGGCTTAACAGGACGAATGGGAGGCCTCGGGAAAATTACAATCATGGCAGAAGGTGAAGAAGAAGCAAGCACCTTCTTCACATGGCAGCAGAAGGGTGAGGGCAAGAGAACAGGGAAGTGCTAGACACTTTCAAATAATGAGATCTTGTGAAAACTCTATCGAAGAACAGCAAGGGGGAAGTCCACCCCTATGATTCAAAAACCTTCCACCAGCTCCCTCTTTCAACACTGGGAATTACAATTTGACATGAAGTTTGAGTGGGGACACAGAGCCAAACAGTATCAGTGACTTTGGGTCCCCTATGTTGCAAAAATGATGAAATAAAAAATTGATAAATTTGAGCTTATCAAAATTAAAATATTTAGTGTTTCAAAAGACACTGTTAGGAGAATAAAAAGACAAACGACCAAATTACTGGAAAAAATTGTAAATGATTCATATTTAGAAGATACAGAGAAAATATAAAGAATCCCTAAACTAAATAAGAAAACAACCAAAAATAAAATAAAAAAGAGTTTGAACAGACACTTTACTAAAGAAGATATATGAATAAAATATAAGCATGAAAAAAATAATCAATATCATTAGTCATTACGGGAATACAAATTGAAACCACAATGGAAGATTACTACATACTTATTCGATGGCTAAAATTAAAGACTGACCATACAAATTGTTTGTGAGAATGCAGAGGATCTGAAATTCTCATTCACTGCTGATATAAGATTAGAAAATGGTGCAATCATTTTAAAAAATAGTTTAGCAGCTTTTAAAAAAATACTGAAAAAAAAAGAAATACCTATCATTTGATCCAGCTATTTACTTCTAGGTATTTATGCAAGTGAAAATACAGCCTAGAGTCATACAAAGACTTACACACAAAGGTTCATAACAATTTTATTGTAATAGCCAAAAACTGTAAATAATCAAATTGTCCATTAGCAAGTGAATTGATAAACAAATAGTAGTATATCCATACAATGGAATCCTATTCAGCAATAACAAAAAGAACTACTAACACAAACAAAAATATAGATAAATCTAAAAATAACTATACAAAGTTAAAGAAGCCAGACAATAATCTTTATATATTGCATGATTCCATTTATATAAAATTTGAGAAAATGTAAATCAATTAATAGAGACAGCAAGCAGATCAGAGTGATTCCCTGTGAAGGGCTGTGATGAAGTTGGAGGGAGATATTCCATAGGTGGAAGGTGGGATTACACAGAAGGAGGGAGGGATTGCATAGAAGCAGGAAGAATCTTTTAGTGGGGGGTGATGAATATGTTCAGTATACTAATAGTAGTGATGGTTCTTCAGGTATATGGACCTGTGAAAACTTTTCAAATTTTAACTTTAAGTATGTGTAATTGATATACATCAATTATACCTCAGTTAACAATGAAAATAAAACTATTAAACCTTTTAATTCTAAAAAATTAAATTCATATGTTATGCTCACATATAAAATCAGTTTGATCTTATAAAAATAACTGGACATTATCCTGAAGCTTTTACTCTGAGGGAGCATTTCCTTATGTTCTTGTCTAATTTAAAATAATTCTTTCAGTGTGACTGAGGTAGAGATAAATAAAACAGCAAATTAACTCATCTGTCTAAAAATGCCCATTACTGTTTTCTTCTAAACAATTTACTTTTCATTAGTAATCAGAGCCCACTTTGACAATAGTAATTTTCATTCATTTTCTCTAAGCCATAGTTTCCTTGTTCATTCAAGGATACATTCGTCGCTAGAAGATCATGTCTAAATCCTAGAGGACAACAGTTGACATATTCTAATTTAGTGATTCTCACTGCAGTCCAAGAATCAGGGCTAAGCAGAGTTTATAAGTATCACCTGGAGAAGTTTGTTAATATTATCAGTACTCGATCCACAACTTTGTAAATGCTAAATCCTACCAGGAGTGGACAACATTTCTTAAAGGCTTTCCCGTGTTGACATTTAATGCATGGCCTGTCTTGGGAACCACTGGACGTTTCTGAACAGTAAGACTTCCTAAGAAGCAGTAAGAAGTAGAAAAATTCTGGTAAGTGGATTTGCATCAATTTATAAGATCAAGGAAGTACATATACATTTCTTCAAAGGAGAGACTCAACTATGATTAATAATTTAGATCAGTTAACTTCTCAAAGAGAGTAAAAAGACCTGTTTCCTTAACTACGGAAGGAAAAGGGGAATATGGACACTTGCCAAGGAGCCCAGGCAAGTGTAAAATGAACTGGAGAAGGAAAAATGTTTCTTTAGTTTATATCCTGATAGAAGGATATAAAATATAATAATATGTTTAGAGTATAATCATAGAAATTCTGAGTGATATGACAATTTTACCCCATGCCATTCATTACTCCCTAAAAATAAATAATGTTTTGAAATAGCTACAAAATATTGGCAAAACATACTTATGTCTCATTTTGGCATGAATTATTTAGATGATTTCTGCAATGCTCTACTTAATTTAGCTTGAAATTAAGAATGGTTTCAATCTTAGGCTAAACATCGGGGAATTACTTTTGCAGCCAAAGCTAACAGTTTTGTCTTGCATGCCGATAGCTTTTCCCCTCCCAACTACCCACCCAAAACTAATTAGTACCAAAATAATATTTTAGTGATCCTACCAAGGATCATTGTATCCAAAATCCCTTCTGGAGAATTCACTGGAGAATGATTAGAATTTAATGACAGAAAGGCTAGCATCTCTTTCCGCAGACAATTTCCACACTGCAATCAAGCAAGAAGACCAGGGATTTTTATTTTGTTAATGTGTTTGACTAGATACGCTGAATATCTTTCTATTGTAAAACACCTAAAATTTTGGATAAAAAATTGAAAAACAAATATTACAAATGGACAGCTGAACTCTCAATGAAGTAAATAAAATATTTATGGTTCAGATTGATGATGAGATGGAAAATTAGAGTGATAAATTTAGGAGCTGATGCTGCAGCTTTTCCCTCAGGGAAGAATTTTAGTAGCTTGGTTCCAGTGTTCATATCAGAATAGAAGATGAAGTAGAGAGTGCTGGTAGTGAATTGGAACTGAGTTTTTCAGGTAAAGCAGAAAGTGCTAGATCTGCAAAAGTGCTACCTACACTGGAATGACAGAATAAGAAAACATAATTTTCCTGCTGGCACAGTAAGACAACTTAAGCCAGGCACAGTGTCTCACACCTGTAATACCAACACTTTTGGGAGGCTGAGGCAGGGGGATCGCTTGAGGTCAGGAGTTTGAGACCAGCCTGGGCAACATGTAGAGATACAGTCTCTACAGAAAGTACAAAAATGAGCCAGGCATGGTGGCAGATGCTTGTGTTCCCAGCTTCCTGAAAGGCTGAGGTGGGAGAATGGCTTCACCCTTGGAGGCTGAGGGTGTGTGAGGAAGCTGTGATGGTATAGAGCCACTACTGTGCCACTGCATTCCAGCCTGGGAGACAGAGTGAGACCTTGTCACCCAGGCTGGAGTGCAGTGGCACAATAGTATTGTGCTCTCTCTGTCTCTCTATACACATATATATATGTAGATGTATGTGTGTGTATATATATATAGTATATGTATGTATATACATGTATATAAATGTATTGTGCACACTCTCTCTCTAATATATATATAATTATATATATATATTACAGAGAGAAAAGAGAAAGCATGCACAATACATATATATACATGTATATACATACATATACATGTATACCTATACATATATACACATATACACATATATACATATACATATACATATATATACATATATACATGTACATACATACATATACTATATATACATACACACACATACATCTACATATATATATGTGTATATACATATATATATGTGTGTATATATATACACATATACATATATATACATGTACATACATACATATATATACACACACACATACATCTACATATATATATGTGTATCGAAAGACATAGACATATATATATGTGTATAGAAAGACATTGTTTCTCTATTTTTATATATAATAAGCAATATACTCCTTAGAATTTGTAATCAGATGATATCGAGGTTCTATATCACATGCTCTGGGTCCATCTTCAATTTCTGCTACAGCTGTGGTAGAGACTTTCCATGCATTTACTGAGTCTTCAACTCAGGTAGCTGTCTCTCCCTTTAGCTTTTCTCTAAAGCCCATAACACCTCTTGGACAATCCTCAATCAGTGGAGGATGGGAGTTAGGAAAATGATTTCTCAACTCCTTTCCTTCAAAGAGAAGATTCTGACAGATATTTCACATTGTTTCCGAGCACACCCTAGAAGGGGTGAGCCCCATCTGCCTCCAGCAATGATGACAGCTCAGTAGCATACTCTTCGTTGGTATCATGTTCTTCCCTGGCCTACTCTCTTGACTGCTTCATTCTGACTTACTGGGACCTCCTCCCAAATATGCCACCTATACATAAGTCATTGTATCAGGCAATGCTTTCAGGAACACACAAATTAAGATAATGTATTTCATGTCATGTGAATCTGGGCTAATTTTTTCTATTGTCTATAAGACTTGGGCATCCTCAAGCCACAAGTAGTGATGTCAAATTATACTTAGATGAGTGGGTTCCCTCATGCACCTGACAGAAACAAATGCAAGACACTCTGATGGTAAATACTCTAAAACCAAACCACCTAGTGTCATTCAAAAACTCTTCCAAAAATGAGTTCAAAATACAAAATGGCAAACCAGTAGAAAAAATAACCCATTCAAAGCCGTAGCTAGCACTAAAGATTGTGTTATTTAACTGTTGCTTAGTGGCCTAAACAACACTAATCATGTTATCTCTCAGTTTCTAAGGGTTAGAAACTCAGTGCACACTCAGTGCACACTCAGTGCACAGAGGGGTGACTTCTTTCTGCTTCCACATTATTTGGCATATCAGCTGGAAGACTTGACGGCTGACTGGTTGGAATTATCTAAAGAATTAATTGGGGATAGAGAAGCTGCTTTTAATGTTACTTCACATGGCTGGCAAATTGGCACTTACTGTTGGCAGTCAGCCTCAGTTTTTCTCCATATGATCTTCTCTACAGGGCTACTTGAATGTCCTCACAACATAATAGTTAAGTCCTCCCAAAATGAGCAATATGGACTAGGGAGGAGTCTGTAAACTTCTTAATGACCTAACTTCCTACATCACACACTTTCACTTCAACAATATTCTATTTGTCACACATGTAAGTCCTATTAGTCGTGGGAGAGCATTAGATGGAAGTGTGACTACCAGGAGTCAATGTTTATTAGTAAAATATTAAATGTTGGTTACTACAGAGACTATGGTGGATTTGTATAATGTCAAATGAACTAAACTGGAATTGTGTTCCCCATAATTCCCCTCCAAGCATAGTTCTTTTGTATTAGTCCATTTTTATGCTGATGAGGAAGACATAGCTGAGACTGGGCCATTTACAAAAGAAAAAATTTAATACAGACTAATGGTTCCACGTGGCTGGGGAAGCATCATAATCGTGGCAGAAGGACCAAGTCTTGTCTTACATGGATGGCAACAGGCAAAGAAAGAGAGAGCTTGTGCAGGGAAACTCCACTTTATGATACCATCAGATCTCGTGAGACCCACCCAACACCATGAGAACACCATGGGAAAGACCTGCCCCCATGATCTAGTTACCTCCCACCAGGTCCCTTCGACAACACTTGGGAATTCAAGATGAGATTTGGGTGGGGACACAGCCAAACTGTATTATCTTTGTTAGTGAGAGCCATGAGAGGTATTTTGTATGAGATTTGGAAGGATGAAATGAAGCAGCATCTATATTCTTTTTATTTTCAGAAAGTCAGCACTAGGCACATGGCACTGTTGCAGCTCATGCAGGTGTTGTTTATCTGTGGGCTCATCTTGTTGAAGTAGCTCAGTAGCTGGGCCCTCAGAAATGCCACAGCTGCCACACACTCACTTTCAATCACTCTGACTTTCAATGAGGTATGATTTAGCTCATATCAGCTCCTCCTGCAGATCACCTCAACTTTGAAGTTGGACAGGTGGAAGCAGGGTTGCAACTCTGACTTGATAGATTCAGGTTTATTCTTGCAGGTACTAGTTTGTCTTCCTTCCCTCATTTTACGTTCCTTTTATCTTTCAGACTGCTTGTCCTGATGATTTTAGGCTCAGCACTAGACACAAAAACAATAGCTTCACAAAGACTTTTCAACCAGTGTCCACAAATATATGAGGCAAATCCCTATTACAAATCCCTTATTATACACAAATCTGGTGGTACTGCTTCTCAGATTAAACTCTGACTGACACAGAGACTATAAAGTAAGTAGCTTTAAATTGAATGAAGCAGGAAAGAGGAAATCAATTATTATAAGAGATAAGGTGACATAAAAAGATGTATTTTAAAAGAGGCCAAATAGAAGTTATACAATGAAAAATGTATTAAATAAGGAAAACCTTCCAACATATGGGTTTATTAGTTAGGTATACACTCTGAACAGGATACAGATGGCTTTGACAAAATTCCACATAAACGTTAGTTCAAATAAGATAGATGTTTATTTGTCTTTACAAATTGTGAGCATTTCAGGGCTTCAGTGATGGGTAAGACATTTCCACATTGTCAACAAACCAGATTCTTTATTGTAACTTCCTCAATTAGCTTTTTAGTCAGCGTCCAGCTTGGATGCTCCACATCCAGCCATTATGTCTGCACCCCCACAGTGAGTGTGTTATTAGGTTGGTGCAAAAGTAATCGCAGTTTTGCAACGGAGAGTAATGGCAAACACCAGGATTACTTTTGCACCAACCTAATAGTTTAGGGCTGCTGTCACAAACTCCTACAGGCTGGTGGCTTAAACAACAAACATTTGTTTCTCATAGTTCTGGAGTCTGGGAACTTCAAGATAAAGGTGCTGGAAAATTATATGTCTGTTGAAGCTCACATCTTTGTCTACAGACAGCCAAGGTCTTCTTATTTTCATATGAGGTGAAGAGAGCTAGCTACTCTATGTCCTCTTCTTATGAGACCACTAATCCCATTCGTGAGAGCACTAACAGTATGACTTAATTGACTCTCAAAGGTACCACCTCCAAACAGTATTACATTGAGATTAGGGATTAGGGTTTCAACACATGAATTTGCGGGGCACAAACATATATTCCATTATAATGAGAAAGAAGAATGGGAAGCCCTACTCTTTTCCTTTTAAAACTGTGATCCAAAAGTTGCACATCAATTTCATGTATATAGCATTTACCTAACCAAAAGTAGCTGCAGTAAAGGCTGAAAAGATGTTGTATTTAGGTAGATGGACACATATTCAGCTAAAAATAGCATAACTACAAGAAATATATAGATATTGAGAAAGCAAATTATAGACTCTGACACAATGATTAAGAAACAGATAATTCCTAAGAGGCAATTAGCAACAAAAAGAGCTGAGGATTTTACAGATATAAAAGCAAGGTTGAGAGAGAAATAAAATAATAGATTAACATGGGATAGATTCAATGAAATAATAAGTGGATATGAGATAGTAATTATGATTTTTTTCAAAATCAATAGCATGAACCTAATATTTGAGAAGCACACTGGATCTGGAACAAGATAAGATAAAATTACACAGACGCATGTGCACACACACATAGTGCTAAAAACAAACAACCAAGACATAAAGAAGATCTTCAAAATCAACATAAATAACCTATGAGGAAAACTACTAGCTTCTTCATAAAATCAACATTTCAATGTATTGCTGTGTTTGTATGGAAATAAGTAAGTCTCCAAGCACCCCTTAAATAAACAACCTAATAAACATGCAAAAAATGACCTGAATCCTGAGATACAATCAAAGAACAGTGTGCTGCCTGCAAGACACAAATGGGAAAGTTAGAGTTAGCCTGAGACAAATGTTGATATTAGCATTGTGTTCCAGAGACTAAGCCTGAGGGAGCTGATCCCGGAAACCTGGCATTATGTCAGCAAGCCTGGTCCCAGGTCTTACTGCATCAAACTCCTAGCAGAGATAATTTCAAATTCCACCCTGGAGAAAAATTTGACCCTAGGTTACCTAAAGATTAAGGTTAAAGAAACCAAGCCATGGTGAGTGAGACAGTGGAAACAACAAATAGCAAACATCTAATTAAGATTCCCAAGGGCTTCAGATATAGGAATGATTAGAAATTGAATGTAAAAAGACTATATATGAAATGTTTAAATAAATAATAAGTGAAACAACAAAATTGGTAAGCAAGAAATTGTTGTCAGGAATGAACAGACACATATTTTTACTTCTGACCATGCTGATTAACAGAGAGCTTTCCTAACATTATAAATATTTGGAAAACTTGGAAAATGTATGAGTCAAATTCTTTCGGATAGAGGAGAATAGGCAATGTAGGATTATGGTCCAAGGGAAGTGGAAACAAAGTGAGCTCTATTAACCACCAGGAATCACTTTCCAACCTGTGGTACAGAGGCGGTCACTAGCATGATCTCACTGAGTTGAGTAAACAGAGATCAGAGTTAGGGAAGGCTAATTAACCTGGAATATTGAATGTGTAGGAAACATTACCAATGAGAAGAAAAGTAGGTGAAGAAGGAGCTCCAGGAATATGCATAGGGGTGTCCTTGAGAATGTTGCTAGGTATAAGTTGTACATGCATGGGAAAGGTCAAAGGGCTATGAGCTTTAAGCTGAAGGACTCCCAGAGCTCAGGTAGGGCTGGGAAATGTTTATTTCTCAGCAAACCAGAATAGATTGAACATTTAAGACATTCAGTAGAACATGAGAAGGGTCAGGCCTTAGTATAAGAGCTGAAGTAGTCCTTAGGTAAAGAACTCTCTAAGTCCAGCCTAAAAAGCTTAAAAGCAAACCTCTAAAGAATCACACTGTTCCACAATTACATACTTAGCAAAATGAAATTGACATTTTTAAAAGGATGACAACAAAATCCAAACACTCAACAATATAGCTCTAATAGTTTGGGCCAAATTTAAAATTACTGTATATGAGAAGAAGCAAGAAAATGTGAACTATAACCATGAGAAGAATCAATGACGAGAAACAGAAACTGAAAGAATTAGTGGATTTATATGAGTAGGGCTTCACAAAAGCTGTTTTAAATGTGCTCAAATATTTTAAAAGAAACAGGAATAAAAATAGATATGGAAACTATAAAAATGAAGCAAATGTAAAACTTAGAATTAAGAAGTAAAATACATAAAATAAAAAACTCCTGATTTTTAATAGTAGCCAGACACTGAAGAAGATCAATGAACTCAAACATATGATTTAAAACGATCCAAATCGAAACACAAAGAAAAATAATAAAAAGCCACTGAATAGAGTCTCAGTGAAGTGTAAAGCAATTTCAAGTGGTGTAAACATTACGTGATTGATGATATGAAAAGGAAAATGCAAACAAATATTTGCAGAAATAATTACCACAAAATTTTCCCACTTTGATTTAAACTATAGACCACTAAGTTTTCAAAACTTAACACACCTTTGTCTTTATATAAAGACAAAGAAAATCACAGTGAAGCACATTATAATCAAATTGCTGAAAATTAGTGATAAAAGAGAACATCTTAAAAATAGCTTAAGAAACATTACACATTACTTAGGAACCAAAATAAGAATATTAGCACATTTCTCATCTGAAATATTACAAGCAAGAAAATAATGAACCTATATTGTTTATATTTATGTGGGTAAATACATTGCTTCCCTTCATTTAAAAATATTTAGAAATTGTTAAATGCAAACAGATTATAACAAGTGGAAATAAATGAAATGTCAACACTAACAGTTATAACAATAAAAAGGATAGAGGTAGGAAGTAGAAGTATACAATTGTAAGATTCTTATTTTGTCAGTAAATATATGATATTGGTATGCTATTACTCAAATATATAATGTGGTAAGTTTTATAAACATGAGAAGAACTACAATTGACCCTGGAACAACTCGACCCCCATGCAGTCAAAAATCCATGTATGACTTTTGACTTCCAAAAAACTTAACTGTTATCAGCCTTCTGTTAACCAGAAGCCTTATCAATAACATATGCAATTGACAGATATTTTGTATATGTATTATATTGTGCATTATTAATATAAATTAAGCTAAGGAAAATAAAATGAGGAAAATCCTTAGGAAGAGTGAATATGTTTACAATTTATTAAGCAGAAGTGAATCATCATAAAAGTCTTCATCTTCATCAGCTTCACCTTGAGTAGGCTGAGGAGGAGGAGGGGAGGGGTTGTCCTTGCTGTTTTGGGGTGGGAGAGGTGGAATAGTTGGAGGAAGTGGAAGGAGAAGCAGGAGAGGCTGGTATACTCGGTGTAACTTTTACTGAAAAATATCCATTAACAAGTGGACATGCACAATTTGAACTTGTGTTGTTCAAGGGTCAACTGTCCTAAGAAATCAAAAAGTGGAACATAGTTACTAAGCCAATAGTAGAAATTAAAAAAAAATACTTAAAACCACAATATCAATTCAAAACAAGGCAGGAAAAGTGAAAAAATCCTAAGTAAATAGTAATATATAACATGTTAACAGATTGAAAACTTCAATACTGGTAAGATAATTTTCTTGCATTGAACTGCAGAACAAGCAAAATCCCAATTAAAATCTCAGCAGGACTTTTGTAGAAATTGGCAAGCTGATTATAAAATTTCCATGTAATATAAACAATTTTAAATAGCAAGAGTGATTTTAAAAATTAAATGTTGAAGAACTCACACTACTAGATTTCAAGACTTATCATACACTGCAATAATAGATGGAGTGGAGTACTGACAGAGGACACACATTTAGATTAAAAGAATAACATACTCTGGAAATGTTTACAACTATATAGAGTTAGTCGGTTTCTTATCAAATTTGCCAGTGTAATTTAATGGGAAAAAGAATGGTGCTGGAACAACAGAATATCAACGTACAATCACCGACAGTGATTTTAACAGTAAAATTTAGGAGTTGGGTGGTTGAGAGCATGATGGGACATCTACAAAGTAAAGGACAAAATATTTCTTACTGCACTGCAGTTAAGATGGAAGCATAACATTTGGTAGTCCTTTTTGGATATGGGAGGCAGCATATTTCACATCTGAGGGTGCTGTACCAGACCATGTACTAGGTAATACAAATACTTGCATTCATCAGTGCACACTAACTATGGTAGAGGTATTGAAGCACTAAAAAACCTAGTTGACAGAATTACTTTTCCAGTTGATAGCAGTCCCTTTTACTCAGGGTTCTCTAGAGAGACAGAACTAATAGGATATGAAGGGGAGTTTATAAGGAGAATTGACTCACAGGATCACAAAGTGAAGTTCCACCATAGGCTGTCTGCAAGCTGAGGAGCCAGGAGGCCAAACCAAGTCCCAAAACCTCGAAAGGAGGGAAGCTGATAGTGCAGCCTTCATTCTGTGGCTAAAGGCCCAAGAGTCCCTGGCAAATCACTGGTATGAGTCCAAGAATCCAAAAGCTGAAGAACCTGGAGTCTGATGTTCAAGCGGGGGAGGAAGCTACCAGCATGGAAGCAAGATGGAAGCCAGAAAACTTAGCCAGTCTGGTCTTTCCACGCTTTTCTGTCTGCTTTTATTCTGGCCGTGCTGACAGGTGATTAGATTGTGCCTACCCAGATTGAGGGTAGGTTTGCATTTCTCAATCCCCCAATTCAAATGTTAATCACCTTTGCCAATACCCTCACAGACTCATCCAGGAACAATACTTTGCATCCTTCAATCCAATCAGGTTGACACTCAGTATTAACCATCACACAACCCATGTATGAGCACCAGGGGTATGTAAACATGGTAACCATGGTGATATGAGGAAGGCTATGCATAAATTCAGTAGAATGGTTTCCCTCTCTCCAACACAAATTTATCTATTGTTATTGTATGATGTCCATACATACAAGACGAACACCAAGTCTCCCTAATAGCAGCATTCTGCATGGAGACCAATTAGCCACTGGGTGGCATGTAGTGGAACAATGGCATGATAAGTTGAAGATTTCAATGGGATGCCTAGCTCAGACATGAGACCATACAAAGATGGGATGTCATATTTTTAGGATGTGTATTCTAAATCAACAACCATATTATGATTTTTGCCAGTAGGTAAAATACATGAGTCTAAAGTCAGGGGCTTGAAATATAAACAACTTACCTAACATGATTCCCACTTTCTCATTTATAGAGTTTGAGCTTCCCAGACCCACAGTTTGGACTGTATGGTGCAGATGCTCTGGTCGACAAAGGTAGAATACATTGACTCTGGGACACTGCAAAAATTTCAGTGAACTTAAGTTATGGCTTCCTCCAGTGTACTTCAGGGGACATTTTTGAAGTGACTTGAAGAGAAGTCACTATCCTGATAGGGCTAATTGATCTGAACTTCAGGAAAAGGTAGAGCTCTTGTAGAATATAAAGCAGGAGGAATATTTTTAACACTAACTAATGCACTTTGGTATCTTTTGATATTCTCTTGTACAACTTTGAGAATCAATGTTATAATACAGCAGCCAGGACTGAGAAGGCATAGTGACTGTGACTATAGAACTCTCATGGATGAACATCCAGCCTTCCAAAGTTAGGCCACCTGACCAGCAGAGATGCTAATTAAGGGTGAAGAGGGTAAAAATGCATAACTAAGAAGTAGCTTAGCTCAGGCCTCTGTAAAAATAATGGGTGGCATAGACAACAAAAATTTTATTTCTCACAGTTCTGGAGGATGGAAAGTTCAAAATCGAGGTGCTGGCAGATTCAATTCCTGGTAAGGGCACTCTTCTTGGTGATTAGATAGCTACCTTCTTGCTGTGTCCTCCTGTGGTGGGAAGAAAGTGACAGCTTTGGTCTTTCACTTCTTATAAGGACAGGCATTCCATCATGGGGAATACAACTCTATGACCTCCTCTAAACTTAACTATGCCCCAAAAGCTCTCCTCTTAATGCCATCACATGGAAAGTCAGGGGTTCAACATATGAATTTTGAGGGATACAACATTCAGTCAACAACAAGAATGGTAATGCTGAATATCAGTTGCAGCCCGAAGATCTACTGCAGAGTTGGAAGCTGTGTGGTTTCTCCATTTAATAAGTTTCCACAAGAGAAAGAAAAAGAAAAAACAACATCCCAGAATCACGGAGAAGCTGCTCCCAACATATATGTACACATAGATTCAAGCAGCATGGATTACCTGAAGTGGACATTGTGCTTCACTATCCATTTCCTAAGATGCTTATTATATAAACTGTTAGAGTCCTGCTGCCTAATAGAACTGCCTTACTGGAAGTCCTTCAGCTTTTCATCTTCTTCATACTTCATCTGAAGTATCTCACATCTAATACTGATGGATGCAGGAGTAAAAAGTTCTGGTCCAGTTGCAATAAATCAGAGAAATGCTAAAAAGTTAACCCAGTTCCAGAACTCTAAAAGAAGCTTTTGTTTCAAAGAATCAAAGCCCATCATTATTTTTTATTTTTTTTTCATTTTGTAGCCCAGGCCGGAGTGCAGTGGCATGATCTCAGCTCACTATAACTGCAACCTTTGCCTCCCAGGCTCAAGTGATTCTTATGCCTAAGCCTCCTGAGTAGTTGGGACAACAGGCATTTGCCTCCACATCCAGCTAATTTTTATATTTTTAGTAGAGGGTTTCACTATGTTGGCCAGGATGGTCTTGATCAAAGTCCAACTTCTTTGTCTTTCAATTCTGCTTCTTTTCCTTCCCCTCCTGGTGTTAATTCCAAGAACACTACCCAGTCAACCTCCTGTGCTATGTTTTACCTATAGTCTGCTTCCCAGGGAGCATAACTTGCAACACTGAAAACTTCAGAACAAAAATGCAAAAGTGAAAAATCAACAAAGCAACAAATTCTTTGAAATGATGAATCAAAGTAATAAACTTCTAGAAAGATCGATCAACAAACACAGAAAGCACAGATTTAAAATATCCAGAATAAAAAAGGTTATTATTATAGACCCTAAAGATGTTAAAATATAATAAGAGGATATTATAGACAATATTATCTCAATAAAATTTTCAACTCATATAATGACATATTTCTTGAAGAACACAATTTACCAAAACAGATATTAGAGTAAATAGAACCATAAAAAGCTTTGCTAAAAAATTTGAAAAGAGAAAAATAAAGAACAAATACATAGATAAATATGACTTATCAAAGTTTATAAAGCATGGCTTTAAGTAATAAAAAAATAATTTATAGAAAACATTAGGCTCAATAGTTTTATGGTGAAGTCTGCCAAAATTTTTAAAAAAGTTAAAAATTCTATAGACAACTTCAGAGGATAAAAAATAAATATAGGTCAGAAACTCAGATTTATATCCAGAAAGGAAGAGAATTTTTAAAAAGTGAAGCTAAAATAAAGATGTATTTTTCTTATTCTTAAGCGATCTAAGAAATAATTATTTCAAAATATTAATAGCAATAATGTACTTTATTATGCATGTGTATATATACATGTGTGCACATACATATAAGTGAAATGAATGACAGTGATGATAAAAGAGATGAGACAAAGGAATTAGGATTTTTTAAATTTATTATTATAAGGTACTTGCAGTAACCATGAAGTGGTATAGTGTTATTTCAAAGTGGAATTGTAAATGTGTATTTCAAACTCTAGGGCAACTTCCAAAAAACATTAATAAAAGTATAACTAATGCTAAGAAAGGAGAGAAATGGAATTATATAAAATGTTCAGTTAAAACCACAGAAGTCCGTAAAATAGTGGAAGACAATAGACTAAAGTAAAGGGAGAGAGAAAGACATGCCATGATCTCACTAATTAAAAAAAAAAGCAGGAATAGCTATATTAACTTTAGACAGAACAGACTTCAGAGAAAATAGAGGTATCAGAGGTAAATTAGTAGAATCATTATGGAAAACAGTATGATGAGTCTGTTAACAAAAAAAAAACAACTAAAAATGTAACTAGTATATGATTCAGTAATTCCACTTATGAATATAAATCCAAAAGAAATGAGATCTATATGTCAAGGGAATATCTGCACTTTCATGTTTATTGCAACATTATTTGCTAAGACATAGATTCAACCTAAATGTCTATCAATGGATGAAAGGATAAAGTGTGGTACACATACACAATGGAATACTCTTCAGCCTTATAAAAAGAAAACATATCTGAAACAACATAGATGAGCCTGAAGGAAGTTATGCTAAATGAAATAAGTCAGACATAGAAAGACAAATATGGCATGGTCTCACTTATATTTGGAATAAAATAGCTGAAATCATAGAAGTAGAGACTAAAATGATAGGTACCAGAGGCTGGGGAGCGGGGAGGAATAGAGAAAATGGGAAGTTTTAGGCAAAAGGTACAATGTTTACAATGTTTCAGACAGAAGGAATAAGTGCTGACATTTATTTTAAAGCAGTGTGACTATGGTTAATGATGTATTTTATTTTCAAAATAACTAAGAGAGTACATTTCAAATGTCTCACCATAAAAACGTTGGGTAAAGTAGATGATGCTTATATTATTTAGCTTGATTTAATTATTTTGCATTGTTACACACATATCAAACCATCACATTTTACCTCATAAATGTTCAATTATGATTTGTCAGTTAAAAATAATATTAATTTAAAAGGAAGAGCACTGCATAATGGTAAAAGGGTTCATTCTTCCAGAAGTGATAACAACCTGTAATATATATGTGCCTAAAAACAAAGTATCAAAGTATGGGAGGCAAAAACTGATGGAACTATAAGGTGCAATTGATCAATCCACTGTTTTTGCTGAAGACTTCATCCTTCTATCATAAATGGACACATCCAACAAACAGAAAATAAACTTAAGGACATAGTTGAACTCAATAGCATCATCTATCAACTGAATATAATTGACATCCATAGACCTACTTTATCCAACAAGAGCAGTATATATTTCTTCTCAAACTCACATGGTACATTAGCTAAGATAGAACACATCCTGGGCATAAAGGAAACCTTAACAAAAATTTTCAAAAAGAATGATGCCTTGTCTGCTCTAAAGCCAAAATGTAATTAAACTAAAAACCAATAATTGAAAGATAACTAGAAAAATCTCAAAACAACACATTTCAAATAACATATAAATCAAATAAAAATGTTAAGAAAAATGAAAAAAATTAATATAAATGAAAATGAAAATACTATAAAATTTGTGGGATACAGTAAAATTAGTTCTTAGAATTTATTGCATTGAATACATATATTAGAAAAGAAGAAAGATATAAAAATCAATAATTTAAGCTTCTACCATAGGAAAGTAGTAAAAGAAGATAAAATTTAATTCAAAATAAGCAGAAGAAAAGAAACAATGAAAGATAGAGCAGAAATAAATGAATTTGAAAATAAGATATAAATAAATAAAATCAATGTAACCAGAAGCTGACTTGTGAAAAGGCAAATAAAATAGATAAACCTCTACCAGGCTAACTTAAAAATAAAAAAACAGACAAAGGACACAAATTATTAATATGAGAGATGGGAGAGGGAACACCACTACAGATTTCATTGACAACAGAAATATAGTAAAGGCATACTATGAACAACTGCATGCACATAAATTTGATAACCTAGATGAAATGCATCAATTCCTTGAGTGACACAATCTGCCAAAACTCACACAAAAAGGAATACACAATCTAGGCCTGTATCTATGAAAGAAATTGAATCAATAATTAATATCCTTCCACAACAGATAGCATCAGGCCCAAAGAGGTTCACTGGTGAATTCTAACAAAGATCGAAGGAAGAAATTATATCCATTTTCTACAATCTCTTTCAGAAAATAGAAGTAGAAGGAGTAATTCTCAACTCATTCTATGAGGCCAACATTACCCTGATATCAAAACCAGACAGACTTTAGAGGAAAAGAGTATAGATGCAAAAGAAAACTTCAACAAAGTATTTGCAAATTTAATCCAACAATATATAAAAAGATTTATACATCAGAACCAAGTGGGATTTATCCCAGATATGCAATGCTGGTTCAACATCAAAAATCAATTAATGCAATCCATTGCATCTACAGGCTAAAAAAGTCATGAAATTGTATCAAAAGATGCAGAAAAGGTATTCGACAAAATCCAACACTGATACATGACAAAAACTCTCAGTAAACTGGAAATAGAAGAAAGCTTCCTCGAGTTGACAACGAATATCTATGAAAATCCTACAGTTAACATCATCTTTAATGGTGAAAACCTGGAAGCTGTCCCACTAAAATAGAAACAAAGCAAGAATGTTTCCTGTCCTGATTGCTTTTCACCATTGTACTGAAAGTTCTAGTTAGTGACATAAAACAGAAAAAGAAATAAAAGGTATACTGATTGGAAAGGAAAAAATAAAACTTTGTTTACAGATGACATGATCATTTACGTAGCGAAACCTAAAGAATTGACCAAAAAAAAAAAAACCCTCCTAGAACTAATAAGCAATTATAGCAAGGTTGTGAGACAAAAGGTTAATATGCAAAAGTCAATCAGTTTCCTATATACCAGTAATAAAAATTGGAATTTGAAATTAAAAACACAATGCCATTTATATTAGCACCTATAAAAATGAAAACTTAGGTGTAAATCCAACAAAATATAAGATCTGTACAAGAAATACTACAAAACAATGATGAAAGGAATTCAAGAACTAGAGTGATAATTCACATCTGTGGACAGGAAGACTCAATATTGTCAAGATGTCACCTCTTCCCAACTTGATCTGTAAATTCAGTGCAATCCTTATCAGAATCTCACTAGTCATTTGGTGACATTGACAAACTGATTCTAAAATTTATATAAAAAAGAAAAAGAACCAGAATAGCTAAGACAATATTGAAGGACTAGAACAAAATGGGAGGATTGGCAGTATTTACCTAAAGATTACTGTAAATCAACAGTAATCGAGATAGCCTAATATTTGCAAAAGGATAGATAAATGGATCAGTGGAACAGAAGAGAGCACCCAGAAATAAAGCTACATGAATGTACTCAACTAATCTTAAACAAAGGATCAAAGATATACTATGGAGAAGATAGTCCTTTCAACAAATGGTACTGGAGTAACTGGGTATGCACATGCAAAACATTAAATCTAGACACTAACCTTATACCCATCACAAAAATTGATTGCAAAAGTTTAAGAAGCCTAAATGTAAATGCAAAGCTATAAAACTCCCAAAAGGAAACATAGGAGACACTGTAGATGACCTTGGATTTGGCGATAACTTTTTAGATATACTAGCAAAGGCACAATTCATGAAAGGAGGAATTGGTAAGCTAAACTTAATGAAAACTAAAAATGTCTAGTTTGTAAAAGATACTGTGAAGAGAATGAAAAGACAAACCACAGACTGAAAATATTTGCAAAAGACATATCTCATGAAGGACTGTTATTCGATATATACAAAGAACTCTTAAAATGTCACAATAAAAAACAATTTTGAAAATGGGCAAAAGAGCTGACACCTTAGCAAGTAATATATACAAACAGCCGTATGCATATGAAAATATGCTCCACATCCTACATCATAAGGGAAATGCAAATTAAAATAAAGAAATTCCACTAAACACCTATTACAATGACCAAAATCCAGAACATTGACAACACCTAATGCTGATGAAGATGTGGAGCCACAGCTACCTTCATTCATTGTTGGTGGGAATTCAATATGGTAGAGCCACTTTGAAAGACAGTTTAGCAGTTTCTTACAAAACTTAACATACTCTTATACTAAAATTCAGCAGTTATGCTCCTTACAAAGGAGCTATAAACATGTTCAAGCGAAAACCTGCATATGGATGTTTAAAGAAGCTTTATATATAATTGCCAAAACATGGAAGCAGCCAAGTTGTCTTTCAGTAGGTAAATGAATAAGTAAACTGTCGTATATCCAGACAACATAATATTATTTATTGCTAAAAAGAAATGAGCTTTCAATCCACAAAAAGATATGAAAGACACTTAAATGCACATTACTAAATAAAAGAAGCCAATATGAAAAAGGTATATACTGTATCATTTCAACCATATGACACTCTGGAAAAGGCAAAACTATTGAGACAGTAAAAAATTACAGTGGTTTCCAGAGGTTGAGGGGAGGGATGGATGAATAGGTGAAATACAGAGCAAATTCAGGGCAGTGAAAATCACTTGTCTGCTACTATAAAGATGGATACATGCCATTATGAATTTGTACAAACCTATAGAATGTACAACACCTAAATGAACAATAATGTAAATTTTGGACTCTGGCTGTTAATAATGTGTCTGTGTAGGTTTATCAGTCACAACAAATGTACCACTCTGGTGGGGGATTTTGATAATGAGAAATGCTATGCGTCTGTGGAAGCAGGAGGTACATTGGTTCTGTGTCCCTTCCTCACTTTTGCTGTGAATATAAAACTGTTCTAAAAAAATCCTTTAAAAAATCCATGGTGAAGAAAATTAAAGGTAGCCTATTGTTGCCTGTTTGTTTTACAACCCTGCGTTTTCTGGAAGAGAATATGTTGTTCCCCATGAGCCCTAGGTTCTAGTCAGGGCCACAAAACTGTCACATTCCCCATGGGGTGGTCAATGAGGGTTGACAATAGTGTAGGAACAAGTGAGGCAATGCAGGCCTTTATGTGTACTCACTGTTTTTGATTTAAGAGCTTTTATTACTTTTTTTCATTTGTTTCAACAAATGAAATTTGCTGATCTTTTACATAAGTGTATATTGCAGAACACATTTCTTCGTTTTCATCAGGCTCAGACATGGCTTGTCATGGCACTGAGGAAGAGATTTATTCTTCTTGACTCTGGGGTTTCCTAGTCCTTTCTATCTCCATGAGAATGGCCTAAATGAATTGAACTTCCCCAGCACTGTCTCTGCATAGTGACCTCATGGGTCTTCTTTCCCTAATCTGACTTTTAAAGGCCTTTTGAGTAAAGAAAGAAGATCTTAGGGAATTCTGAAGTAGGCAAAGATGTTTTTGTAGAGTACTTCAATTTCCAAATTCACATCATTTAACTTTCAAAGTATGCCCCCATTTTCACTCACTCACATTCATTATTTTACCTTTTTATCATCTCGAAACATTTGAGAAATTTGTGGAATAAATTAACTCATTCTGAGATACAAAAAATTGAAAATCAGCTGAGTGGCTCTATACACTGCACAGAAATAGCATCTGTTTTACAAAAATTAAAATTTTGCTGACTAAAATAAAGCACTAGCGGTTAAATGTCAACTATTAACTCATGGGTGAACAAGTGAAATTTTTCAATAGTCCTTTAAAATTTTTAACAATTGCTTCTTAAACTATGCACTAAAACAGTTTTAATATATAAAACAACAAAAACACAGAACAACTTTTTCCAAAAGGTCAAGAGTTTTATTTACAAAACAATGTCTCTGGATGTGGACATTAAAAAGCCTACTTCCAAGAAAACTAAATTTTTGAAGCCTGAATTAAATCCCAAATAGGCAATGTGCGTCAAAACTACAAGAGACATCAAAAGTCTCTTCATCTGCCAAATGTTGCCCAATTTTAGTACAGATTTTATTTCCCTTATGAATGCCATGTTCTATTCCCTGAAATCTGAATGACTAATATTGAAAAATATGAACATAGAGTGATAGGTATTATGTACAAATTTTATTAATAGCACAACAAATAATCTTTAGTAAACAAAATGGACAGTTTCCATGACTGAATCCCAAGAATTAGAATTAGAATGACTGGATTTGTAATTTAGATACATTGGTTTTTTTACTTGGTGACTTCTTTAGGTAGTTACAATAATTGGTATTTTTAAAGCACTTAACATGTGCCAGGCATGATAATAGGTTGGTAATATAGTTTATATGTTTACTTTTCACAAGAGTCCTACTTAATTTCCTTTTGCATATTTTTGATATGACAAAACTAAGATATATTCTAAGATGATGGGAACTTGCCCAAGTTCACACAGGGATGTGGTTCAGGATATGCTACCAAAATACGGCACCTTGACACAATGAGTATTTTAAGCTGAAGAAATTCATCAAACCACAGAAACAGGAAGATGTTTCTGAAGCAGGATATAGAAAGAGTTAATAGGAATTCACCTTGACCTTGTCTCCTGAAGCAGGCCAAAAAACCTAGCTGATCTTCTCCTGAAAACAGGTCATAAGACTCTCATTTTAGGAGATTTCTGCAATATACCCAGAGGAAAGGAATGTCACACAGGAATACCAAGACAAATCCAAAGGGGAGAAAAATGTAAATATTTTTTCTCTGTCCTCACAAAGTCTTTGCTAGAATACCTGTGTAAAAAAAAAAAAAAAAAAAAAAAAAAACAGAAAATAAAAAAGAACGATTAATAGCATAGGAAAAAATGGTATACAAATTTTACCAACATGTATATAGATACAGGAGCCATGCACAGTGTATGAGACCCAAAGGAAGTGCCAGATAACTGACGTTTTTGTACTATACTGAGGTTAGAGAAGGAACAGGGGCAAGATAGGATATGCGAGGGAGAGAGGAGGAAAGGCATGGTGAGCAAAGCAGTCTTGTTATTGCAGATGGAATCTCACAGGTAGCAACGCTCAGAAAGAACACGTGGCGGCCTGCAGTAAAATTTTTCTGTCAAACCCTTTTTAAAAGTGTAAGACTTTTAGTCCCTTTTTTTCTGTGGGTTAATCTTTCCTAGATCCAGATAAGAGGAGCCTCAGAAAGAGTCTGTTTGCATTGCTGTATTTTTTACTAATGCAGATTTTCTCTACAATGCAAATCTCTCACACAAAAGGGCAGCTTTTCTGAGCTATTTCTGTGGTTTGCAACCCTTCTGAATAGCCATATAGAAATATGCCAGAGAAGTATATTTTGTGGTGAAATATTCTGGTTCTGTCAGAACAAACAGGTCTTGCTAAATTTCCCCACAGTTTATTACTATTAGATCATACCTTCAGTTTTTCCAATCATGTTCCTCTACACCTGTCTACTTCTTCATCAGTTTAGCACAAAATATATACAGTTTTCCCTGTTTCTTTGGATCTTCCCCTCTGAAGGTTCCACATTACATAAAATTTATATTAAATACATTTGTATGCTTTTCTCTTATAAATTGTCTTTTGTTATAGGGGCTACAGTCATGAACCTAGTGATGGGTGAGAAAAAGAAATAGCTTTTTCTTTCCCACAGTTTCACAGATAGCACATGCAGAAAAGCTGGTGAGACACACATATTCAGCTAGAGAAAAGACTTGACAAATCACATTTCTTTTTTTGAGACAGGGTCTCACTCTGTCACCAGGTTGGAGTGCAGTGGCATGATCTTGTCTCTGTAAGACAAAGGGTTTCACCATGTCGCCTAGGATCCAGGACTACTGAACACATTTGATCCACCTGCTTTGGCCTTCCAAAGTGCTGGGATTACAGGCATAAGCAACTGTATCCGGCCCATACCACATTCTTAACATATGTTACTACATTCTTTACTCACCAACTTATAGCTCACTACTATTCTTCCTCTCCTTTTCTCATTTGTTAATTTATTAATTTTCCACGACTTCTAAGGCAGAACTTTTATATAACATAATAGCAATCTGTTTTCCTTTAAAAACATTGGCTATTTTTACATGCCATGTAAACCTCAGTAAAATGAGTACCTAAGAGAATTATACACATTCCTCATCAATTCCAAGGGATCCAATATCCTTTTCCTGTTGCAAATCAGATATTTTATCAGGCTAGTTAGGTTGAAGTAAAACTACCTGTTTTCTATTAAGCAGAGCAAACAATAGGCAACAAACAAACAAACGCCCAAGCTTGTTGAAGCAACAATAGTAACAGAACAAGTAATAATATAAAATTCCAATACAGAATTCTTTCAAATTTCTTCCTTCTACTGTTTACAAAAATGGTTAACAAAACATCAGGCTTACTCACACAGGACAAATTGTGCATAATGCAGTATGTTAAATAACAAGCATTGTCCATTATAATGAAATGAAACAAGCATCAAAGGCACAATATTCATAAAACACTTGGAATCTATAACCCACTAAAATTCAGGCTTCCAGCCAAATATTACAACAACTTCAAACATCAGGTAACTTAAGGTGTATGATTTGAAACTAATAATGCATAATTTCCAAAGAGCTCTGTATAGGTAAACAGTGGTGATGCAGTGAGCTATTTGTGTTGAGTATTTATTTCTTTGCTGTCTAATTGCTCCAACTCCCTAGAGGTTAGGAGTCTATCACCTGCTGTTCCTCAGCTGCTAAGATCAGAGAATATAACACAGATGGAATGAGCTCTGTTCTCAGGGCTGCTGCTTCACAGAGATAAGGCTGCAGGTTGCAGAAGTGCTCAGTTTTGCCTTCCTCTGAAAGAGCCTGAACAGCTATCAATAATTCCCAGTTACTTCTCTACTGTTATGTTAAACAACACTGCCTTGCATACACAGGAGCAATTTGATGAAAGAGAGTCGTTTAAATCACTTGAAATGCCTATAGCTTTATTATTGCAGGTCTTCGTGTTGTCTCTCATCTTTTCTTTCTTTAAAAATTTCTTCTTCCTGCCCACTCCCTCCCCTAGGTCTACTGCCAAACTGCAATGATTTAAGAACCTGGTTAAAATATTGGGTCACATTTCTTCACCAGTTGCCTTGAGCCTGTTTGGTGAGCTATTCTTTAGCCACCCTTGTCATTCTGCTGTCATTCACAGCATTATATTTCTAGGAATGAGAGCATTGCAAAAATCAGCTAACCTCATTCAGGAACATGTACTATGTCTGGTTATGATCTCACAATTAAAATAAGCCAATTTCCAGCAGCCAGGATATGGTAGCTGCAATCCTTTGTATCACTGAAATTTATACAGTTCTTAATTTTATCAAAAGACAAGGATCATTTTACTTGCAACTCCTAAATATGCAAATACATACCCTCTTCCTGCCACTGGAGAGTGGGAGAAAGAGTCATACTGTGCTACTAAATCGTGCTTCATATAATTTACCATTTTGATCAGTTATCATAATTGACATCAACTTTTGCATCCTGTGAAGCAACACATGGAATGCACTTAGTACAGGGCCACCTAGCCTATATTCAGATATCAGTTACTGCTGATTACCAACGTATTTTCAGTTCTTTCCCTCCTGATATTTCCTTGAGTATCAAGTTCAGTGGCTGTTTTCCCTACTCAGCCTAGATACTCAGGGATTCTTTGAAAATAAGCTGGTATGACTTTCATCAGTATCTCCACACTTTAAAAACTTATCATGAACACTGGGTACAAGTGTGCTTTATTATATAGAAACAATGATAAGGGATTCATTGTCACAAGATCATTAAGCTGTGAACTGATTAAATACTTATTGCTTGGGTTAATTTTACATATTTAAAATCCATATATTTTTAATAAGTGTTTCTCATACTCAACCTCCTTTATAGTCCTAGCACCTTATTCTTTATTGTTGATACAGCACTCTGATTCCCCCTGTAAGCCCAAAGTAAGCTGCTTCTTACTAAAAATCAATCATTTTAGAAACAGTTAAACATGTCCAATCACAGACTGAGGTGCATAGTCACACTCTATTATGTAAGTGAGGTAATTAAAAAAAAATTCTGTTTTTTTTCTTTTAAAGATTATATTGTTTTGCATAGACATTTATGCAACTCTGCCAAATGTACAGTTCACAGTGTATCATAAATACTATTACAAATTTATTAAAATTATTTTCTGGCATTTATGTATTATATATGCATATATATATTTTAAACTTTAGTGCAATTATAAGGTGTAAAATAATTTGTCAATCTTAGAAGTAAATTATTTTCCAGATGAAAGAAGTTCTAATTTTATATAAAATTCAATTGGAGTATAGCACTACAGTGTTCTTTTAGCAGACCACATCTTCTGTTTGATACCTAAGAGCTAGGCTACAACCTCAAGTCTCTATGGTTGTCTACAATTCATCCAAGTTCATCAGGCTTACTGGAGAGTCAGATTTTCTCTGTGACACAACATTTTGTAGACTAAGCATCTTTACCCTTTTCCCCAGATGTTCATGGTTTCACACCTTGGAATGGTAGAGGCCACCAGGTTCCTCTAGTCCATAGTGTGTTTCCACGTTGACATCCCCAGTCAATGAACACCAGTAGCACAGATTATGGCAGCAGTTTCTTTTAGTCTCCTCCATGACCCAGCACTTCTTTCCTCTAGTAACTGGTATTTCTGGGAACAACACCTCTGAGAAAACCTCCTTATCTCTTATGATCTCTTTGGTAGCCGGACAACTCATGATTACTTTCTTGACTCCATGTTAAGAATCCATGTTAGACATGACTTTACAGGCATTCAGTGCCCTGTAGTACAATGTCATTTAAGAAGGAGTATCTGTAAGGGGAAACGTGAGATATTTTCTGTGAAGTTGGAAGATACAGTTCATAAGACCATTCTCACTTTGAACACCAATTGTATGTTTGGGGTTTCCCAAGATCATTCTCAGATTTTAAAAGTCACTAGAAAGACCCACGGAACTCACTGAAAGCTATGATATATTCATGGTTACAGTTTATAATAGAGAAAGAATACAGAATAAAATCTGCCAAGGGAAGAGATGCATAGGGCAGAGTTCAATGAAGGGCGAGAGTATTTCAAATGTGAGGTTTCTATTATTTTCAGGATGCATTACCCTCCTGACATCAATGTGTGACAATATGCATAGAATATCGCCAACCAAGGAAGCTCTTCTGAGCTTTAGTTTAAAGATTTTAGTTTAGAGATTTTACTGGAACTCCATGTTGGAGTGCCCACATGGCTGACCTCTAGTTTATGGACTGTTGGAGGTTGAATGGATACCATGTGGCCCAAAGCTCTCATCATAATTCACATCGTTGAACATCCAGTGACTAAGGCTCCTAGTTAAACAAAAACACCTTTATCAGGAAAAACAGTCCAAAGGCCTACAGATCACCTTCTAGTAGCTGAGTGCAGAGGCCAGACCTCTCTTTGGTTAAGGTTAAATCTTTTATTACATACTTTTCAAATGTAACCTGGCCAGGTTGTTTTAAGAAAATTAATTTTTAGATCTTTGAGGCTGCTTTAACCACAAAATTGCATTGTTTAATAAACGCCACACATCAAAGAAAAGTAACTTTTACCAGGACTACATTAATGCATCCCCAACCCTATGGTATGCTCCTATCATAAGTATGCCTCTAAAGAGTGAAGCATGCAAATATACTCATTGAAAGAGGACATTTAACCATTTATACAATAAAATGAATCTGATATATGGTAAAGTGGGTGGAGGTATAATGATAAATTTATTTTAATGACATCACCTCTTCCAATCCTTGATTACCAGCAAAGTATGTGTCACACTTAAGGAAGATATCTGTGACCACAAAAAAAAGCATGAAGAAATTATTCTCAGTACTCTTCCTATAATGAAAGCAGTTTCAAATTGCAGAATCAATGTACTACAGTAATAAAGATATTTGTAAACATAACCAGGATGTTGTACATCAAAGTACTATAAAGGTAAAATGTCAAAGTAATCAGTGTAAAACACTCCCTCTCTCTCTCTCCCCCCGTGTGTGTGTGTGTGTGTGTGTGTGTGTGTGTGTGTGTGTGACAGACAGCTATCTCTCGCATTTGTTTTATCACATTTAATAAGGAAGTTAAAATCCATTTTATCAAATCATATCATAAATAGTTGACTTATTTATCCTTATAAAAGTCTTAGTTCTTTTCTACTTCTAATTTGCAAAAATTGAATTTTATTCTGGCTGTTGGACCTATTAGTGTTAGCAGTAGATACTTGATTCTCTCATTAAATATATAAGAAAATTTGACGGTGATATACAAAAAAACCAAACAGATTTATTTCTGATTTTTATTCTTGACTTTTATTTAATAATTTGAAAACCAAAAATGTTTGCAAACATACAAGTTTATTAAAGGAATATTATATATTTTATAATATTTATTGGTTCATAAATGACTAATTTTAGCTATACAAATTGTATAGCATTATTAAAAATTAATCAGAGAAACAACATATTGAAAAATTATCTAATTTTTATAACTTAAAATGAATAAACATATCAGATGTACAACATTTCAATATTGAGTGCATAGCATTATTAATCTATCTTGTAAATGTGTGCTACTTTTTGTTTCTCAATATTTTAGATAATATCCCTGGAAACACATAACTCAATAATGTAAATTGATAAATGAAATAAAGCTTTATGTGACAAAAATAAAGAATTAGATGTTTGGCTTAAAAATGAGAATTGGCTTTGCTAATTGAGTTGTATGGTGGACAGTTTGCATAAATCGAAAGAGCTAAATCTGCAGTGCCAATATATCTTGAAAAAATATCTTTTAAGTTCAAGATGAGAATATTTAGTCTGGGCACAGTGGCTCACTCCTGTAATTCCAGCTCTTTGAAAGCCATGGTGGGCAGATCACCTGAGGTCAGGAGCTGGAGACCAGCCTGGCAAAACCCAGTTTTTACTAAAATAAGATAATGTGAAAAATAAAATAAATAAATAAATAAAGAATAAAGACAAGAACATTTAAAATATTAAATTAATAAAATTATAATATAAATATTTAATAACTTTACTCCAACTCTGTATCAATCTTGTATCAATCAAGATAGCAACAAACAGCATGGAAAACTTTGGATTTTTGAATATGGTGTGTTTACAAAGGGGCTAATAAAGGGGAATGAGCTATAGAATAACCAAAGAAATTACAATAGGCACTAGAGTCAAGCAACAGAGAAGCTGTCCTCACTGCTTAGCCAACAGCACAAGGAAAGGGAAACCTTTTTGATACCTGGAAGAAAAGTTAATCAAACGAGGATCTTTGGAAATGAGTACTGTTGTTCGGTTGAGAGCATAGCCAATCTGAAGCTGCCTGAAAGTGAAAGATCCAGGAGAAAAAATATACTGACTTCATTTACTTCTCACTTTCAGATTATTTGCTGGACTTTGTATTAGCTACAATCAGAGAAATGAGAATAAATGGAAGCTCACTGATTACTCCATACAAGTCAGCATAACAATGCAGAGAGCAGAGTAAAGAAAAAACGAGAAGAAACGCAGTGGAGCACATAGAACTTACTGGATACAAAACTTTTTCTTTAATATATCAAGTTTAAAGACGGTGCACTAAAGAGATGGATTAATAGTTACAATAAATTATTTGCAAAGTCTTAGCAAAGTATTTTTGATACTTCTTATTTGCGAAGTCTTAGCAAAGTGTTTTTGATACCTCTCTCCAAAATTAAGACAAAATGATACAAATAACTGAATTTTAAAAATTGTGTAATTTATATTGTTTATTGTTCTTTGCTTTCAACAAATCTGAAGGAGAACCTAATCTACTTGCCAACCAATTTATAATAAACAATAATTTTCATTACAAATGATTTTGTTATTTCAGCTTGAAATTCTGAAGGAGTTTAAAGAATTAAGTGACATTGTTAACAAAAGTCACTTTTGTTCCTATCAACTAATACATATAAACAAATTTCTTTAACACTTCAAATGATAAAATGAAAAATATGGATAGAACTGATTATATGCTATTATATTCTAATAACTCATTTGTCTATGAATAAGTTCAATAATTGAAAATATAGCCTTATTAATATCATTAAGCTATGCATTCTGAAAAAAATTTATATTAAAATTATTAAATTTATAATATGCATATGGCAAGAGTAATGTATACTAATAACAATTATGATTAAATCTCTAAGAAAAATAATTTAACAGATTATGTGACAAAATTGAAAATTTTAGTGTATATACACATTTTCTGACAATATGAGCATAAAATGATAATATATTAGTCTGCAATTTAGCAGCAGAAGTGAAATAGAAGTATGAGCTCAAGAAAAAAATAAAAAATAAAAAATTATGAATTTTAAAGAGAACTTATTAATATGTTTAAATAGTTAACAAAGATTTCAAATTATTTTGTTTGAGGAAAATAAATACAGGCATGAGATGTTTCTCCTGGATAAATTTACCCTGAGCTTTCTTACACAGTGCTGGAGTCTGATAATTTATGTCCATTTACCACAATCTCTTTGTTAAAGTTTCTGATGGAATCATGCCTAGAAGAAACTTCCACCACAATCTGTGTTATTCTTTCTAAAAATTTACCAATGTTTTGTATTTCTGAAATGTTTATTGTTTAGCACTTTAGTCCATTTTTAAATTTATGATATGATAAACAGAAAAAATTGACATTGTTTTCCCCAAATTCATAGTCACTTATGCCAATACTATTTAATAAACATATGAACCTTCAATATTTCCCCAAATCCTACATTTCCTTGTAAATTTCTTTGCCTACTTTTTATTTTGTTTCATTGATCTACTTGTCTTTTCTGTAATGCAACCTTTTATTTACAAGATCTTTACAGAATACTTTTAAATTTAACTAGTAGAGAAAATTAGTCATAATTATTCTCTAAAATTTACACATTTACTTTCCCAGATTAATTTAAGAATTTTTTTCAGCTTAAAAAATTGCCTTGAGATAGCTATTGATATTACATTAAACTTTTTCTTAGTGAGTTGCTGTATTTGTCTTGGTGCAGTGCAATTATTAGCCACTATTAAAAGTAGTCCCTATAGGCACTCAACCTGGAGCTAGCTACTACAAACAGCTCTATTTCAAATTATTACATGCAATATGTATGGATCAGTTGAACTTATGGTTTTCATTGCTCTGTGTGTGTGAGGGTGATGATAGAAACCACAAATTATTTTGCCTAATGACAGATTTTAATGCATATCTTTTGAATTTGGCAGGTCAGCAGACTTTTTGTTGATTCTCAGATCAGCTGAGGTCTCCCCAGCACCTCTGATCTGAGTTTCAAAATCCTGTAAAGATAATGTTCTAAGGAAGCCCATTGATTCAGGTTTTATTGGTTTATAGAAACATAATCGTATTGTATTTATGTGGATTTGAATATAAGTGAAATGTTTTCCATGGTAACATTTTTTTAGGAATATGTAATATCTCTGGAATTATTCAGGTCTTCTTGTACATTTTTGAGTAGAGATTTATTATTTTCTTCATAACAGGCTTGCAGATTAATGTTGTTTTACCCTTCTTTTATTTGTATTGTGGGAAAGATACCTGTATTAGTTTCTTTTCATGCTTCTGATAAAGACAAACCTGAGACTGGGTAATTTATAAAGGAAAGAGGTTTAATTTACTCACAGTTCCATGTGGCTGGGGAAGCCTCATAATCAAGGCGGAAAGAAAACGGGAAGCAAGATATATCTTATATTGCAGCAGGCAAGAGAGCCTGTGCAGGGAAACTGCCCTTTTATAAAATCATCACATCTCATGAGACTTGTTCACTATCATGAGAACAGCACAGGAAAAACCTGCCCCCATGAATAAATTAACTCCCACTACGTCCCTTCCACAACGTGTGGGAATTATGGGAGCTACAATTCAAGATGAGATTTGGGTACAGACACAGCCAAACCATGTCAACATTTTTGCATTACTTAAAAAAAATCTGGTTATTTGTGATATTATAGAGCTATTATAGAGCAAGGATATGGCATAAGGTATGATATATCTTATGTTGAATCTTACTGTGTTCGCTCATGCTCATAAATTTGTATATTATGTTAGTTAATGTACCTATATTTCTATTATTAATAAAAACTAGCATTAACATTCCATTACTAAGATGACAAAATTCTTCAATGTTCTACTACATTTCTTAAAATAATAATATGAATAATAGTTGTTCATTTGGGTATCATTTCTTTGTTCACTGTTAATAAGGGGTTTTCTATTGATTCATGATATTCTTCATAGGGTAAATATCTTTTGTCCTATTCTTAGTTTGTCACATGATTGTTTTTTAAAAATTAAAGATGCTTATTGATTTCAAATTATTTTTTCATATCCAAAACTATCTTTGTAGAGTTTTCTCTTTTAACCTGATAATATGTATATTTATTATTTCCTACTTTCTCTAACATTTAAGACTTGAAACTTAAAAAAAAAAATTTAGCTGCATTGTGTAATATTTTTACAAGATGTATTCTCAGTTTTGTTCAATTCTAGTTAATAATATAGTCTAATTTCCTGTTTAATTAAATAAATGTTTGGAAATGTAAAACATTTCATCTTTATTCCATTTCTTCCCTCTCTTCTTCCTTCTTTTCTTTTCCTTTTAGTTTTTGAATATCACTTTCCAAAACTGAACAATTTGTGCTAAATATTTCTATTTGGGGCCTTATTACGTTGTTGAATTTTTAACAGCACATCTAAGACATTGTTATACTGGCAAACACTGTGGTTTGCTTACCTTAGGTATTCTCCAATTTTGCATACCAACAACTTTTTGTTTTGTTTCCAAAGTTCCCAGTCTAAGAGGATTAATTATCACTGGTTTTGGTCATTTAAGCCAATCTTATTCTCCTTGTAAATCCTTGCTTTCTTGACTGTCCTTGCAGTTAGAGCTGGGCATGTGACCTATTTCTGTCCATTGAGTTGTAACTGGAGATATCCTGAGAGAGCAACTGGAAAAAGAATATCCTTTCAGATAATAAAGGGATAGCAGGTGAAGATAACTCCTGCTTCTTCTGCCTCCTGTCATTGAATAAAATCTAACTCTGCAATAGCTGAAGCTGTGACAATCATTTGGTATCCCAGGGAAAAACAAGAAAATTGCATGGATATTATAATAAAAACAACTATTTTGCTTTTTTCTCTAATAGCATACTTTCTGAATTTTAGCTGTGCTCATGAATGCTTGGAATACTGCATATATGTACCAACTTTGCTAGATGCTAATTGCTGTCAGGTCATTAAGCTCTGACTAAAGATATGTAACTTTTAATATTTTTCTTCTTTCTAGTTTATCGTATTGTTTTCAGGTATGAATATAATAGAGCTCTAGCTAAAGCAAATTTTCTTTACCATAAGGTGAATTGGAAATGGAATTCTAAATAAAAATGGTGCAACAAGATAAGAGGATGCTAGATTTCCAATTCGATGGAGCATCTTTTCAGTTGTGGCTCATGTATCTGAATTTTTACATCATAAATTTAATTAAATTTCCATAGTTATAGACAATTTTTATTTTGAGTTTTCTGTCCCTTAAATCCAAAACTAATCTTAACTAATACTGGTGTTACTCAGAATCCTGAGTTTTTTTAGATGAGTAAGGAAAAGGGTGATTGCTTAACTTTAGGTTCTCGTTAAGTGAAATATTTTCTTACCTCATGGCTAGTTTTTCTGTTGCTTGTAGGAAAAGTGTTTACTATAAAAAATAAAGATTTCACAGATATAGCTATATATTTTATAATTATCCTTATTCTATTAAGTTTGCTATATGAGGAGAAAAGAAACTGCCAATAACCTACAGAATTGATATTTCTGGAGTACATTTTGAAGCATTATATTTGAAAACAAACCTATTGGCATATATTGCTGATTTTCATAGGCAGAGCTTTTAAAGAAAATAATCTCCCTTATAAGATAGATAGCATTTACACTTCCATATTTCATAGGTATATTATAATACAGAATTTTTTAGTATTATAATATAATTTCTATTTAATTTGGTACATGACTTAATATGTGTGTATGTATATTTATCTATGTGTTTAAATTCTAATATTCAAAATTGCTCCAAAAACACAATTTCTCCCTTTGTGATATAATGAAGCCCACATGAAAAGCTCTTAATTTTTGTCATTCAAACATCTACATTTTAATAGCATAAAGGAAAGCTGTCATCCAAATATAAAGCATTCTTTGGAGATATTACATATTATAAAATCATGGCTAGTGGACTGAGTTTATTTTAAATTAATATGGAAAAAGTTAATTCTAAGTTAATTTCATAAAGAATGTCAGGGGACAACAAGTAGCTTGGAGAAGACAATTGTTCAGAAAACTAGAAAGTTGTTGCTTTTTCCAGCTGGTTGATATTTCAGGGTCATTTTATATTTCAAAATTGCCAGTCTTACTACTACTTGAATATCTTGGAGGTGTATATAGGAACAGTCAACTCTTCCAGTGCCTTCAGCATTGCTGGAGGATATTCAAGCTATTTGCTGATCTCTAGCTATGTTTTAACCAAACTCCATTATATAAAGAGTCCCTAGGTGCAACTATGAGGGATTTTTATGCCTCCTCTGATTGATTCTTCCAGCCATAGCCCTCAGTGATTTGGTAATACTTTAAATCCTTGCCTAAGTTGTCTTGCTGTTAGATAACCAGTGTGTAGAGCTGCCGGGATATTTGTATTCCTTTCTCTGTGGCCAAGAACTGACTTAATACTCCCTGAGAGAATTTTATAGTTTGATGGCGTTCCTCATTCTGTTTTATACTATCTGTGGTTTTACAGAAAACGTATTATCTTTGAAGTTAGGCCTCATCTTCTTATCCTTCTAATCCTGTCACCTCCAAATTTTTTTTCTTAGAGATGGAATTAAAAGGCAGTCATACCTGATTTTGAAACTAAGTCCCACTAGTGTTGGACTAAGGCTAAGAAACTGACCTCTGAACCACAAGTTCCACAAACTGCACATTATAAAAAATAAATAAAGTTTTGATGTAATAGTGTGAGTCACATGGTAATTACTTAGTAAATATCAGTTTCCCTCTTTCCCTTTTATTCATAGTGAAGCTATAATTTGTCCTTTTGTATTGAAGAACTAATGGACTTTTTAATAATAAATATAGTCTTCAGTCAACATTTATTGTATACATATACCAAGATTTAGTCAATAATTTGTTTTTATTCTTTTTGTTCTTGAGCTAACTGGTTGCTAATTTGTAACTCAGAACTTTTCTGATTAATTAGACAACTATGCATTTTTTAAATTGGAAATACATGGTTGAAATAGATCAATACCAATTTGTTACTACATTCAGATGAGTATGCACTTTTTTGAATTTGTTGAATAATACTAATTTCATGATCAAACCATTCATTCATACTTTAGAATATATTAATGTGGAGTTTTCAAATTTACATTCAAGGTGATTATATGTTAAAATGTAAATAACATTTTATATTCAGGTTTTGTAAAAAATATTGTTTTGCCTCTCTTAAGCTTTAAGCATTGATTTTCCTAACGTCTAAGAAGTGGATCCTTTATTAAGTGATCAATCTTTGTATTCAACATGACATTTATGTTTCCAAAACTATCTTAATCTCACCTGGAATTTTGCACTTACACTTCAGAATTCTTAATCTTGTCCTGATTCCATAGCAATATTGTTCTAGTTTTACATACAAGAACATTTTGCTTTTGACTCATGATGTAAAACCAGGATATTCTTGTAGCAGTTACCCATGTTTGTTTGTTATTTTAGCTACTATAAATTGAATTTATGCCTGGGATTTAGTAAACCCAGGACCTAGAAACTGTATATCTTTCTGAGAAATCTCAATATGGTGGGCATCTCAATATTCATAGAAAAATTAAAAAGTTTTATTCCTAAATAATCTTTTAGAAGTAAAAATTCAGATTTTTGAAAAAATTAAAAATATTTTTCATTAATCATTTTATAAAGATACTACTGGGAGATTTAGTCCATTAAAAATAATGGATGATATCTTCTGCTTCCACGTAGAACATAGAAAGAGTTGCAAGAGGATGTCTCCTCTATCCTAACCACGAGAACCTTAAAGTCATAGTTTCTTAAGCTCATTAGAGATAGAAGCATGCAAAGAAACCTACTAAATTATAACCCATGCAGTGATTTGCTTAGAGCAGAAGTGTCCCACAAATGTTTTAATCTGAGGCCAAACAGGTGAATAATGAACAAGCCATCAAAGCTATGAATAAGAAGAAAAGTTATACTTTCAATGAGTTGTTAATGGCAGAATCCCTAAGAGTCATAGAGGAAAAATATGTGCAACTATCTACCAACTCTTTTCCACAAGCTTTATTGAGCTTTCATGAGAAAGACTGTGGGAAGCACAGAAAAGCTGAGACAGATTCCATGGGAGTTTCAGGTGTGTGGGCGCTGCTGAAATTTGAGGGGAAGAAGTAGGACTGAGAGAAACCTCTGGACACTTCAGATACTCATCATGTGTTAATGTGATGACCCTGCTAAAATGTGAGGACAGGGCAGTATAATTACGAGAAAGCTCTAAGTCCTGGTGCCTTATACTGCATAGGAGAAAAACACCTCTGTGTTCCTAGAGGACAGGTGAGAATAACCTCTAACATACAAATGTACAGAGTTTATTAAGGTCTGAGGACCATGAGAAAAAAAAAATGGAGGGAATCCCTATATGCACTCTGGGTTCTACAATAAGCACGCAGCAGAGGCCATTTTTAGCTGGGTGTGGGGAAAGAAAAATGAGATAAGACTATCCCAAGTGCATACGCATTAGGTCTGAGCACAGGAAAAGAGAGAAATGATTCAGACACTCATATACTGTTTGCTAAAAGAAAGGTTCTAAAACCACCCTTAAATAATTTGAAACTGTAGGGAACTAAATCTAACTAAAGAGCAACAACAGAGTATAGACCTAACTCAACTATAGACTAGGTTGACTCAGGATAACCCTTTTATAGGAAGCCATTTTATAGCAATAAATATTTACTTCAGCATCTATTTTTTTCAGAAATTGTCCATAGTTTAAGCAAAATTTATTAGACAAATGAAGAGGAAAGAAAATGAGACCCACTATCAGGAGAGACGCAGTTAAGAGATGTGAGAATGATCAAACATGGACTTAAAAATAACCATAATAAAAACGTTCAAAGGTCTTAAGGAATGGCCAGCTATTTTAAAGTAACTATGAAATATGTTAAATGACCTTGGGCAAAAAGCAGATGACAGCAAGCAGGAACAGATGGGAACTACCAGCACAGACATATATCATAAAGCATAACATCAAAGAAAATGCTAGAAATTAAAAATATGGTAACAGAAATGAATAATTCTTGATGAGTTAGCTTATTGGAAGACTGTGCACAGAAGAGGAAAGAATCACTGAATCAGTGACCAACATGCAGGTAAGTAGAAAGTAATTTCATACCAAAAGTAAAAGACTGTATTATTCCCTTCTCTCATTGCTATAAAGAACTACCTGAGACTGGGTAATTTATAAAGAAAAGAGTTTTAAAGTTCCACAGACTGTACAAGAAGCATGGCTGGGGGGCCTCAGGAAACTTACAATCATGGCAGAAGGCGAAGGAGAAGCTGGCGTGTCCTACATGACAGGAGCAGAAGGAAGAGTGAGTAGTGGCAGGTGCTACACACTTTTAAACAACCAGATCTCATGAGAACTCACTGACTATCATGAGAACAGCATGGGAGAAATTCGTCCCCATGATCCAATCCCCTCTCACCAGCCTCCTCCTCCAACACTGAGGATCACAATTCTACATGAGGTTAGGGTGGGGACACAAATACAAACCACATCAAAGAGTAAATAAAAGAAAACAGAGCTTGCAAGATTTGAGTGATGCTATAAAATGATATAGTTGGATATAAAATTAAAACATAATATGAAACACAGTAGTTGGAGCTCAAGAAGCTGAAAGAAAAATGCAGAAGAAAAAATGATTTAAATATATAATAGCAAATGTTTTTTTTCAAAATTGGTATTACATCAATTCACAGGTTAAGCACAATGTGTATGCTGAAACTGTGCATGGACATATCATAGTGAAACTGCTGAGAAACAAAGGAAAAGAGGACATAGTAAAAACTGGTGGAGAAAAAAAGACATTACAATCTTTATGGTAGAATAACATTAAGAGAATTGCTGATTTCTTACCAGAAATGACTGAAATCAAAAGATGTTAGAATGAAATCTTTACACTGTTGGGAAAAAATTATGCATAAAAATTTCTATAGTCAAAGACAATAATCTTTTAAAGTAAAGGGTATGTTTAGATAAACAAAAGCTCCAAGAATTTGTCTGCAGCAATGCATTAACAAGAAAGACTACTAAAATAAGTTCTTTAGGCTATAGAAAGTGAATATCCATAAATAAACCTAGTACACATAAACCTAGAACATCAAAAGAACAAATATGTAAGTAAATATAAAGAACATATTTACAAAAAAAGTCTAAATATCTACATCTATGTTCATGACTATATTTATATCTATGTCTTTAAATATCTTTAAGAACTATTGACTGTTTAAAGCAATGTAACAATGAACTGTGATATCCTGTAACATTTGTAGAATTAAATATATGATGAGAGCACAAAAATCAGGAAGGTAGTAATTCAAGTTATATTTTTGTAATATTCTTATTGTTTATAAAGTAGTACATTATTTTAGAAGCTAGATTGTTATAAATTAAAGATTCATAAGAAAAACCACAAATAAATAACACAAAGAAGTATGACTAAAAATGAAAAGAGGAGATAAAATGAAATACTAAAAATATCAATTCACTCTAGAGATGAAAAACAAATGCCAATGTAGTAGACTTAAACACAAACATACTAATTATTACATTAAAATTAAATGTCATTTGGTTCATCTAGAAAGTTTACTCACACAAAGTGGAAGTTCAAGATATTTTCTCAGGGTAACACCTGTGAATAACAAACATGATGGTCATTAGGAATAGCAAGAAAGCCTTTCTATTGCCAACGTATTAATACTGGTAAAACTACAAAGAGAAGGAAAACAGATTGTATAAAAAGAGCTTTAGATTGTAAAGTATATTTTTCATCACCTTGTAATAAGGATGTATGCTAATAGCATGACTTATTGTTGATGATATTAACTTTACCTGACCAAAGTAGTGTTGAACAGCATTTTCAACTGTAAAGGCATTCTCCTCTCTTCCATAATGTATTTTTTGAAAGCAAGTCACTATTTGCTACAACTCACACTCAAGAGAGAGTGTCTTGGTCTATTTGGACTACAGTAACAAAATATCATGAACTGAGTGGCTTAAAAATAACAAAAATGTATTTCTCGCAGTTCTGGAGTCTCAGATCTCTTAAGTTCAAGGTATTGGCAGATTCAATTGTCTGCTGAGGGTCTGCTGTCTGTTTCACAAAGGGTGCCTTCTTGCTGTATCCTTAGAAAGGGATGAGGCAGGTCTCTGACTGTAACCTCTGCCTCCACATTCAAGCGATTCTTCTGTCTCAGCCTCCTGAATAGCTGGGATTACAGTCACCTGCCACCACATCTGGCTAATATTTTGTATTTTTAGTAGAGATGGGGTTTCACTATGTTGGCCAGGTTTGTCTAGAACTCCTGAGCTCACATGATCCTCCTGCCTCAGCCTCACAGAGTGCTATGATTACAGGGTGAGCCACTGAGTTTGGCCTAGCAAAATTTCAAGTATACTATACAGTTTGTTAACTCTAGTCTCCATGCTGTACATTAGATCCCCAGAACTTATTGATCTTATAACTGAAAGTTTGTGTGCTTTCATCAACATGTCTCCATTTGCTAACCCACAGCCCATTGTCCATTAGCAACCAGTATTCTAATCTGTTTCCATGAGTTGGATTTTTATAAATTTCACATATAAGTAAGATTGCATGGTATTTATCTTTCTGTGTCTGGTTTTTTCACTTAGCATAATGCATCCAGATTTATTCATATTGTTGCAAATGGCAGGATTTCTTCTTTTCTATGGCTGAATAGTATTCTATTGTGTATATGTAGTACAGTTTCTTTATTTATTCCTCTGTTGATAGCATTCAAGTTGTTTTCATATCTTGGCTACTGTAAATAATGCTGCAACGAATATGAGAGTGCAGATATTTCTTTGAGTTGCCGATTTAATTTACTTCAAATATATAACCAGAAATGATAGTTCTATTTTTAATTTTTTGAGGATCCTGCAAACTGTTCTTTGTAGTGGTTGTACCAATCTACATTCCCACCAGTAGTGTACTAGGGTTCTCTTTTCTCCACATCCTCACCGATACTTGTTATTTCTTGTCTTTTTAATAGTAGCTACACTATCTGGTGTATTCCCTGCTTATCTATAAATTAGTCCATTTCTCCAAGGAACCTTGATTTATTTTATTGGAGAACGGTTTTAGAAACCCAAAGATCTGGTAGTTGAGTGGGTCAGTTTTACTGGAGCGTTGTTACTTCTAGGCCTTCAACTGATAGAACTAGAGAATATGTATGTGTGTACTAACTTAAGTTTACACAAATATCTATCATCATTTACCTACTTATATATTTGTAGCTGTATTAAGCTAAACATAAGTTCATATAGCTGCCTCTAACTCTTAGTGATTACCAAGTGGTTCATACAATTTACCCCTCTACTTGCCTATCTGAAACTGCTCTCCACAATAGGAATAAACCTACTTCACAGCATCCACCATGTATTTCTACATATTCAACCCTATTCTACATATAAATCTTTTTCAGAATAGTTAAAGCAAGCCTCTGTGAAAAACAACTAGAGTACAGTGTTTATGTACAGTTCCTTTTTTTCTAGTCTTACAGTTTCCAATCAAAATACCCTTTTCCATCAGAAGAGATCCAAGATGGCCGATTAACAACAGCTCAGGATTGTAGCTCCCAGTGAAAGCGCAGAGAGCAAGTGGACGCCACACTTTCAGACGAATTTTTGTTGCCCACAGACTGGGAGATTCCCGGCGGAGGAGCCACATGGGTCGCCAGCGTGACTTTTTTGGCCGGCGTGGCTATTTTGCCGGCGCCCCAGCACGGCGCTTCTCGGTGTGGAGTATACGGGATGGGGTGCCCTTTGAGTCTGGCTCGGCTGGTCCCATCCCCACAAGGAGAACAGCAATTGGAAACGCTGAGGACTGAGAGTTTCACAGTAAGCACAGCTGAACCGGGAAGGTCCAGCTCTGTGGGGAAGGGGCGTCCGCCAAAGGAAAACTAAGAAACACAAAAAACCTCGTCACCGGGTGGAGAAATCCAAGATGGACGATTAACAACAGCTCAGGATTGTAGCTCCCAGTGAAAGCACAGAGAGCGAGTGGATGCCGCAATTTCAGACTAATTTCTGTGGCCCACAAACTGGGAGATTCCCGGCGGAGGAGCCATACGTGTCACCAGCGCGACTCTTTTGGCCGGCACAGCTGTTTTGCTGGTGCCCTGGCACGGTGCTTCTCAGCGCAGAGTATACAGGACGGGGTGACCTTTGAGTTGGGCTCGGCTGGTCCCATCCCCACAAGGAGAACAGCAATTGGAAGCACTGAGGACTGAGAGTTTCAC
>CAUYLG010067643.1:0-17970 GCA_963573385.1 Cacajao melanocephalus
TGGGGAAGCATCACGAGGGGAGAAATACTAGATATGGGTGATGGGGGAATGAAGGCATCAATCCACCTTGCCATGTATGTACCTATGCAACAATCCTGCATGATCTGCACATGTACCCCAGAACCTAAAGTACAATTAAAATATACATATGTATAAATATATATGTGTGTATGTGTGTGTGTATATATATAAACTGCTTTAAGAAAACAGATTCTAGAAGCCCCTTCCACTCCCATACAGAGCCCAGATTTGTACAGTGCAAGATAGAATCTTATTTCCCTTGGCCTAAAGAGCCATTTCTGCCTGTGTACTGCAAACACTGAGAAATCTGAAGACACTTTTGGTCTGAGATGAGCATATCAACTTCAGCTGCAGATTGGATTCACCTAGAGAGCTTTGTAATGACACTGACACTCAGGGCTTTAATCAGACTAATTAAATCAGAACTGTGCATGGGTCCAAGGCATCAGTATTTTAAGAAGTACCAGGTGGTTCTGTAGTACAATCAGAGATGAGAACCACTGGTTTCTATTTTACTTACTAAGTGTATTAGTGCATTTTTATACTGCTATGAAGAAATACCCAAGACTGGGTAATTTACAAAGAAAATGAGGTTTAATGGACTCACAGTTCCACATGGCTAGGAGGCCTCACAATCATGACAGAAGGAGGAGTAAAGTCACATCTTAATGGTGGCAGGCAAGAGAGCATCTGCAGGGGAACTGCCCTTTATAAAACCATCAGATCTCATGAGACTTATTCACAATCACAAGAACAGCACAAGAAAAACCCACCCCATTATTCAATTACCTCCCACCACCCTCCCACAACACATGAGGATTATGGGAGCTACAATTCAAGATAAGATTAGGGTGGAGACACAGCCAAACCATACCGCTAAACTACTTGAGAATTCTATCACTGCTTTAAAATTCCATTAATATCTAGCTACTCTTCGTCTCTTTCACTGGCAGTCAGTCAGCCCCCTTCCATCTTGAATACCTATCTCCTTTCTAGAATTAGAACCTTTACAACATAGAACGAGCTAATTGCTCCACCCAATATTTACCTATAAATAGCACTGCCCTATTGACATTCTCCTGCTTAGAAATCCTGAGTGCATTGAGGCCACTGAGACAGGGTTGGAGCTGGTAGATGGTGTTGAACCCCAGCCACAGGAAAGCAGATAGAATCTCCTCCACGGGTCTGAGCAGGTAGAGGTGGCACTGAGAGTCTGGCAGGTAAAAGGGAGCTCAAAACCTTTGGGATGACACCTGTATTGAGGAATTGCTTACATCTAAAAACAGCTTCTTTAGCAACATACCAAACTCTGGCTTTGTATAGTTTGTCTTACTAAACTTCAGTTGCAGCCTAACGGGATAAAATAGGATTAAAAAAAGGTAAACTAACAGAAGATAATTGCTAGGGGGAAAAGGAAGCTAAACTTGCTAAACTTTAGACAGCAGATGTTACTGGCACATGGAAAACCGAAACAGGCAAGTAGCTAGAGAAAACTTGAAATATGGAAACTCTAATGTGTGGTTCTCTGGCTCAAATATTTCTCTCTACTAAGTGGTAAATGTCATGGGCAGAAGCAGGAAGTAGGACTTTTCATTTCTATATAATCAAGTTTATAAGCTCCTTTCTTGGGAGTAGGTTTTGACAAGGATGGAAGAAAGCACAGAACTCCATGAATGTGGGAAGGGTGAAAGGTATAAAAGAGGATATGGAAGGTATCCCTTTAACAGAGTTTTCTGTTTTGCATCTCACCCTAGAACAGGTGTATTATAGCTTCCTTTGCCCCAGATCAAATCAGGACAACTAGCTCTCAATATCAATAAGATAAGGTAATCAAGAATCTGAGGATTCTCCATGCATCTTGAGACCCTTCCTTAGGCTGACCTGGTTTTTAATCTTTCCTCCTGGGCCCTCTCCTATCTCTTCTTTCCCTGTACTATGTCCTGCACAACTAGAGACTATGCTTCTTTTGACATCCACACGCCTCTGTTACATCTTCCCTGCTTGTGATGCCAAACTGTGTTACAACTACAATTTCTTTTCCTTTTCTAATACACATGGTCCAAACTTTCTAGCCAGTAATGAGCTTCAACAACTTAGTAACTCAAAGAAACCATAAAACACTGCTCCACAAATTTCTCAGGCAATTTCCATGGTTGGCAAACTGATATATTCACTTTGCCCAACAGGGATTTAATTTCTGATCCTCTCTTTTCTTGACTGTGGAAAGAACAAGACTACATAGCAGGAATAAGCCTCCAGAGAGGGCCTGAACAAACACCAGATGAATTAAAATATCACCTTTATTATAGTATACATGTCCTACTTCCTTCTTTTTTATTATGTCTTTCTCTGTTCTAATAATATGTCTCATTTATTTTAGGGAAGCCCAGTCCAGATAGTTTAAGAAGAAGGCATTAAATGGACATGTGGATCTTTATTTTGAGGGAAGAAACCTACGATGAATCTCTATACCCTCATAATCAGCCAAAAAAACCATAATAGCCACCTATTTCCTCATTTCTTTAAGTCCTAAGGGAAAACCCCAGTGGAAACCAACACTAAATAAGGGAATGGATAAAACTGTTTTGGGGAAATTTGAGCATGGGGAGAGGAATGGAGATTGCCCTGGGGAGGGGATAAATGGTGCATCTCTGAATTTAATATGTGATTTCCAGAGGGACCTAAACGAAACACAGATTCTAAAAAAAATTGTTTGAAAAGCAGTTCAGAAACATGGAGGTTATGAGAAAGAAAATTTTGATTAAGACTCACCAGCCTGGACTCAGTAAAGCACTGTTTTTAATACCTGCTGCAGCCTTTAAAGTTGCCTTTTTATTCACATGAAAATGAGTCAGGGCGATACACTCATATGTTTCAAAAACCTTTCGACACAGTTTAACTTCTGGAGATAATAGCCAAAGCAAATGTCACAGAATAAAGGATAAAAAAGTTTTAAGTAGAAAAGTCCTAGGTCCAGGAGATTAAAGAGAGCCCCAGGTAACTCCAGGGCTCATGTCATGTGGATGGCTGATGCTGTTTCTAATGAGGCCAGGAGGAAGATCACATTCAAGCCCTTAGGAAAAATTTTCTACCTCTAATTCCACCCAAACTTCCTTAAAATGTGTTGCCTTCGTCATAGTGCATAGAGAAGGATGAAAGAAGGCACACAGAGAGTTTAAGACCATGTCTGCTTCTAAAGCAGTGACTAACCAGACCCATTGTCAGATCACCCCAGATGTGTTACCCTCGCCGGCCATTTCCAGTTGCTTCCTTCCTGAACATCTCTAGGACACTCTCATTCAAAGTCTATCTCTTATATAAAAAAAAAAAAAAAAAAAAAAAAAAACAGGCGATAAAGGCAGCTAGAGCTTTGGGGAGCACTCTATCTAGACAAGCTCATCTAACAATTCCCCTCCTTCCTTGCTTCCTCCTCTGCAGGTCTTCTTCTACCACCTGACATGACACCCCTGGAGGTAAATGCCTAGTCCTTGATGAGACTCAAGGCCCTGTCCCCCTAACTTCCTACCCATAGACATGGAGCTTTATGAGTTGTTTATTACTTGAGCCAGATCTTCAACCTTTGTGATTGGTCTGGAGTTAGACCCCTGACCCAAGCTGGACAAGTCATATATCCTCCCAAAAGAATTGAGAAGTGCAAATTAAAGAAATCTAGGTAGTCTCTGCTGTGGTTTAGGTATTATATTAAAAATAAAGTCACTGAAAGACAATAATACCTTTCCATGTAAAGTAAGAGATAGAGAATGTTGAAGGGCAGAGAAAGAAGAATGAAAAATGTATGTGCAGAGAAACAGAGATGGAGGGAGTACCAATTAGATTACTAATTCCTATTTTCTGTCCATTGCTGTCCATAAAACACCCCTATATCTTTATATCTAAGTCCTCTCTTTGTTCAGGTTGACTATAATTGTTTCCTCCTTAAAATCACTCCCCTTGACTAAATGCAGTCCCCTTTTCTCTCCTGTCTAATCTCTTCTCTCACTATGGATGCTTTTATCTCCCATGTCTTTCTAGTTCCCTAGTTCAACGCCTCCTATTCCCCAAAAATGCTGGCTTGGCAGTCTCCTGCCATTGGCTCTGGAAAGCTCTGGTATTTTATCATTATGAACAGACTAAGCTGAGAGTAGACGCTTCCATCTCCAAGTTGCCAGTGAGCTCTGAGGCATCTTGATTATTGATAAGATGAGCTGAAGAATAAAAACAATTTTAGGTGCCCTTAGGCAAAGTATGCCTTGCCTACCAATTCTGCAATCCCTGAGAGTATCTGGAAGCCATAGTGATTGTAAGTTTCTAAAAGCCAACATACAGTAACTAAATGATGCTTTCCATACATCCTTTTCATTTTATGTGTTCTGGCAAGTGCTGTTTTTTGGGGCTTGGGGGTTTTTTTTGGCCAGATTGTCAAGGCCCTACCTCTCTGAAAGTCTTCTATATTATGGCATGGTTTCCAGGATGCCTCTAGTTCATCAGGGAAAAGAGCCGATCACCATGAGTTCCTAGAAAACTATGAAATGTAATGGATTTTCAAGCTATGTGCCATAAATAAATCCCTCCGGAGATATAAATTCAGATCTTTAGTTATTAGTAGATAGCCCGGAAGAATACATTCTTGGAATCTGAATAATTCCAAATTCTAATTTCCAGAGTGTCTCTAGGCTCTTTTATTGTTTATGTATTCATTCTTTCATGTATTTAAAAATATATATGAGCATCTACTATATGCCAGTCACATCCATATGTTATATTGATGCAATGAACAGAATTGTCCAACAGCAACCTGGGGAACCAACTGAAACAATGTATTTTGCTTCCCCAGCAGACGGTGTTGTGTCTGAACTTATCTCTTTTGGAACGAGGGCTGCCTTTTCCACAGAGGATGCTCTAACTTCCCATGGGCCTCAAGTGCCTCAGGAACTGCTCATCTGACTTTTCCACATAACTCCTTTAAATAGCTGACACTCAAATCCAGATTGCCTGGTAGCTAAATAATCTTATTATCCTCATTGAGGAACTAACTTTATTTCTAAAAAGAGAAAGTAATATTGGCAAGGGCTCCTCTCCTAGAACAGAGAAAAATATTCTGAAGTTGGTAGATCTTAATCTGCATGAGATTTTCAAGGAAGGACTGGTTAATGAGGGAAAGACAGACTGTTACCTGAGGGATGTCAAGGGCCAGCCAGGCATGTGGAGAACCGAGAGAGGAACAGTTTAGACACAGGGCATAGCACAAGTGTTATCCCTAGAAAATAAGTGATTTATGGACTAAAGGAGCTGGCCAGTGTAGCTGAAGCAGGATAGAGGAGGGAGAATGTGGTTTGAGATGAGACTGTAAAAGTACTAACCACAGCTAACCACTATCCAAAGTCCACAAACCATTCTGGTTTAGTCTCTGGAATGAAAGGGAGTCTACCTTTCATAACAATCCCAAGACAAGAGTTGAAAACAGAGCTATCAGTGTTTTTCAACTTGCTATTCCATGGACGTACTTTCACTAAGCGTCTCCTAAAGTGGAGCACTCTCTCCTCCATATAATTTCTAGCATGTAAAAAAGGATGAGTTCAAGAAATATCCCTCCCACTGCCATGGTACTTGCATACCAAACTTGCAACCAGAATGGTGAAGATAATGCTGCTCATGCTGGTGATTATAATCATTAATAACTAACATTCTTTGATCTACTACGTGTCAGGACCTAGGTGAAATACTTCATACATATACATAATTTAATCTTCATGAGCATATATACTTGTCACAAAGCAGAGGTAGGGGTATGAGAGAGCATCTCTGGGAGAGAGTGGTTATAAAAGGTCATGTTTTCTTTCCAGTACATTTGTCATAGTGGCATGATAAACTGAGTGCCAAAACATGTTTCCATTACAGAATCATTGTTTTAGAAATAAACACAGGAATGTTTAGGCATGTCCTTGGACTGGACTTGGGAATACGTGGTTCACAAAACAAACACGCTGCTTCCCAGCATTCTTCAAACAAGAATCCCAAAATCTGGCAACTGAAAGAAACTTTATGAGGAAATAACTGGAACTCTCTTAAAGGGAAAGTCTTGTGGTCCTCAAGTCTAGAAAGCAGAGTAAAACTGGTTGTATTTTCTTCCATATAAGGAGTATGAAGAAGAGAGGTCCACTTCTTTAGAAACCTTTGCTCTTTTTCTAGTCCAATCTATTCTCTACACTGCAGCCAGGACTTTTGCTCTGAAACAAAAATTATCTTGCTAACTATATCCATAAAAATAAAATGATTCTCCCCATTCCCAATGCCTTCTTCATTCCCAGATATTGAATCAGTGTAGCTTTGAACCCTTGAAGAATGCTCTTCTCAAAGCACACCCCAGCCATCTTCTGGTGCCCATGATGTCCCCCAGAACTTCATTAGGTACCTTGGCCATATTCATGGACAGACCTCAGAATGCTCTTGACTCTCATCTCTATCTTCTCTTTAACCGTGGATTGGCCTCATGTGTTGATTTCCACTATAGTTCTGCACTTGCCACATTAGTCAATATTGTCCTTGTCGAGTTTAGCCCTAGTGCTTCTCATGAATAGTGACCCCATCTTTCTAACCAGTTTGCCCAAAAGTGCAAGTGAGACATGATCTTGAAGAATTGTATCCCTTGATTTTGTTCAGGCATGAGTTCTTTGGAAACCACCTTTAATAATAATTTTCAGTACAAAAGTAATTTTATTAACATAGAGAAATCTAGTATGATCTATGGTATACTTTGTCTTTGTCCCCACCCACCCAAATCTCATTTTGAATTCCCACGTGTTGTGGGAGGGACCCAGTCGGGGGTAACTGAATCATGGGGGCAGGTCTTTACTATACTGTTCTCATGATAGTGAATACATCTCATGAGGCCAAATGGTTTTAAAAAAGGGAGTTGCCCTGCACATGCTCTCTTCTCTCTTGTCTGCTGCCATGTGAGGTGTGCCTTTCACCTTCCACCACGATTGTGAGGCCTCCCCAGCCAAGTGGAACTGTAAGTCCATAAACCTCTTTCTTTTGTAAATTGCCCAGTCTTATGTACGTCATTATCAGCAGTGTGAAAACAGACTAATACAGTAAATTGGTACCAGTAGAGTGGGGCACTGCTGAAGAAATACCTGAAAATGTGGAAGTGACTTTGGAACTGGGTAACAGGCAGAGGTTGGAACAGTGTGGAGGGCCTAGAAGAAGACAGAAAAATTTGGAAAAGTTTAGAACTCCCTAGAGATTTGTTGAATGGCTTTGACCAAAATGCTGATAATGATATGAACAATGAAATCCAGGATGAAGTGGTCTCAGATGAAGATGAGGAACTTGTTGGCAACTGGAGCAAAGGTGACTCTTGTTATGTTTTAGTAAAGAGACTGGCAGCATTTTGCCCCTGCCCTAGAGACTGGTGGAACTTTGAGAGATGATTTAGGGTGTCTGGCAGAAGAAATTCCTAAGCAGTGAAGCATTCAAGAGTTGTCTTGATTTCTATTAAAAGCATTCAGTTTTAAAAGGGAAACAGAATAAAAGTTTGGAAAATTTGCAGTCTGACAATGTGATAGAATAGAAAAATCCCGTTTTCTGAGGAGAAATTCAAGCCAGCTGCAGAAATTTGCATAAGTAATGAAGAGCCAAATGTTAATCACCAAGACAATGAGGAAAATGTCTCCAGGGCATGTGAGAGATTTTTGTGGCAGCCCCTCCCATCATAGGCCCAAAGGTTTAGGAGTAAAAAATGGTTTTGTGAACTGGGCCCAGGGTCCTTCTGCTGTGTGCAGTCTAGGGACTTGGTGCCCTACATCCCAGTCACTCCAGCCATAACTAAAAGGGACCAAGGTTCAGCCTGGGCTGTTGCTTCAGAAGGTGGAAGCCCCAAGCCTTGGCAGCTTCCATGTGGTGTTGAGCCTATAGGTGCACAGAAGTCAAGAACGGAGGTTTGGCAACCTCTACCTAGATTTCAGAGGATGTATGGAAATGCCTGGATGCTCAGGCAGAAGTTTGCTGAAGGGGAAGGACCCTCATGGAAAACCTCTGCTAGGGTAGTGCAGAAGAAAAATGTGGGGTCAGAGACCCCACACAGAGTCCCTCCTGGGGCACTGTCTACTGGAGCTGTGGGAAGAAGGCCACCATCCTCCAGACCCCAGAATGATAGATCCATCAAGAGCTTACACCGTGCACTTGGAAAAGTCAGAGACACTCAACACCAGCCTGTGAGAGCAGCCTGGACAGGGGCTATAGCCTGCAAAGCCACAGGGGTGAAGCTTCCCAAGGCCATGGGAGCCCACCTCTTGCATCTTACATGACCTGGATGTGAGACATGGAGTCAAAAAAGATCATTTTGGAGTTTTAAGATTCGACTGCCCCATTGGATTTTAGACTTGCATGGGACCTGTAGCCCCCTTTGTTTTGGCCAATTTCTCCCATTTGGAATGGCTGTATTTACCCAATGCCCGTACCCCACTGTATCTAGGAAATAACTAATTTGCTTTTGATTTTACAGGCTCATAGGCAGAAGGGACTTGCTTGTCTCGGATGAGACGTTGGATTGTGGACTTTTGAGTTAATGCTAAAATGAGTTAAGACTTTGGGATATTGTTGGGAAGGCATGATTAATTTTGAAATGTGAGATATGAGATTTTAGAGGGGGCAGGGCAGAATTATATGGTTTGGCTGTCTCCCCACCAAAATCTCATCTTGAATTCCCATGTGTTGTGGAAGGGAACTGGTAGGAGGTAATTGAATCATGGGGGCAAGTCTTTCTCTTGCTGCTCTTGTGATCGTAAGTCTCTTGAGATGTGATGGTTTTAAACAGGGGAGTTCCCCTGCACAAGCTATTTTCTCTTGTCTTCTACCATGTGAGGTGTGCCTTTCACCTTCCACCATGATTGTGAGACTTCCCCAGTCATGTGGAACTATAAGTCCATTAAACTTCTTTTTTTTGTAAATTGCTGAGTCTCAGGTATGTCTTTATCAGCAGCATGAAAATGGACTAATACAGTCTACAAGCAAGCTACCAAATTAGTAATGTGCAACAATAATTCCACACTCAGCTTCCTCCAGTGTCAGGTACTTTCTCTCGCCTGGATATAGGATAACCTTAACCTCTCTCCTAAATTATCTTGTAAGTCCTTGAGCTTTTGAGGAAGAAAATACCCTCCACTTGCACCTAAATTATTTGAGTGTGTAATGAATTTGATTATGTCTTAAAGAATAGGACCAATGTCATTGATACTCTAGAAGGCCATTTTCCTAGTAATTCATTGTTTGTTTTTAAATTCAGGAATAACCAATGTCCAGATAATTTTGAAAAAATAAGGAAAATGAAAGGAAGCTAGCATTTATTGTGTAATTTCTTTTGGACATATGCACAGTCTACGAGGTATGTTAGTTATACAGTTTAACTCCTAAGTCCAAACTGCACACACCTCAGATATTCCACAGAGGAGCATAAAACTCTCTGGGTTCTCACCATAAAAATTTCCTGTAATATAGTCTTCTGTGGACTCAGGGAGAGGAGCATCACACACTGGGGGCAGGTGGGGGGGGGGGTAGGGGAGAGAAACTGAGGGGTGGGGGGGTTTGAGAGGGTGGGGAGGGAAAACATGGGGAGAAATGCCAGATATAGTATGTACCTAAAGTAAAATAAAAATTTTTTTAAAAAAGAAGATAAGCTAAAATATATATATATATATATATATATATATAGAGAGAGAGAGAGAGAGAGAGAGAGAGAGAGAGTCTTCTGAAGAAAGATTCCTAGGGGTATCTTATATTTCTAATATTAGACATATACATGTAGATGCTAGATATTTCTTAAATGGATATTTTTCTGATCACAAAAATAATATATAAATGTAGAAAATACAAATGCCATAGGATTATTTGGCTTAAAATTGATAATTTTCTCAAAATTATCCTTCACCCCACAAGATAAGCACTGTTAACAGCAGGGTAAACTAATTCTTAACTTGGATACCAGCCTCCTTTGCTTTTTGCTCTAACAAAACTCTTGTTTTCCCTTCCCCTTTCCTGGCTCACACTTTGTTATCACACTTCTCCCTATAGTGAGTACCCACCCTTTGTGTCTGTCTAGCACCATCATTTTCCTCAGATAACATTCTCCTCTCATGTAAATCATGCATCCTTGACAGGGACTGCCAACCACGGAACTCTAAGCACAGCAAATGGGCTGAATTAGTTGCGTGGCTATCTCTGGGCACATCATCATGGCCATGACAATGAAGGACCCTGACTGGACAGACTCACGTTATAGTTTAGAACATCCACAAGAATGTTCCTGGCCAAAAGCCCCAGTTCTCACAAAATAAGAAGTGGTCTATTCATCAGACCTGCCTGGATCTCAGCGAAAGTCAAATTTAAACCATCTCAAACCAATTCCAATTGGAATCTATTTATTACTTAAAGTCTCCTGAGAAACAGATGGCAGAGATATCCTCCTCAGCTACTATCCATATATCTCAGTCTGGCAGAACTGACACCTGGAGCCGAAGACAGATCTGTTGCTTTGCAGCACTCTGATTTATTTCTGATGACAATAGGGCACTTATCTGCCACAGGCAATGAAAAGGAGAATTTCACTTCTTTTGCAGTTTCCTGCTGACTCTTCTTGGTGCTCTGGGTAGACGACTGTGGTCAATTGCCTCCAAGAGAAAATGTCTGTTGCCTCAGTCACTAATTCCAAAGACTAATGTTGAAATTCTGTTCTGAGGCATTTTCATCTCATATAAGGACATATCCTTGTTCAGGGAATAATATCAAACGTGCAAGAGATAAAGTAATATGAATGACCCTGAGCAACAGCACCTCCAATAACATATCTTACTACTACTTTCAAAATATATCTTCCACCCTAGAAAAAAAACTGCCCCCATTTCATTACTTCCCCCAAATAATCGTTAGAGGATAGGATGCCATTAAATTAGCATTTACAGCTGGATGAAATCTTAAAAGATAAGACTCTGGCTCAGAGCCCCTTCCGTAAAGTGCCAAGCTAGCATTGTTCAAATGTTCTCTACTTCCTAGGAAGTGGATTCATGCATAATTGCATAGGGCTGAGAGACCTGTCCTATACATATGTGGTGAGTTTCTGCAGCAAATTTCTTTCTTATTCCTGGAATTGTGCTCCCAAATTTCTCAGCTTTGCATGTTCTCAGAATTTGACAGTGGCAGAGAAGAAAATATACCTCATAGAATAATAGTGAATGAAGAGTCTTTGACTTCAATTCACCAAAACTGGCTTAATCAAAAACAGAAAAGAAAATAAGATGAAAAAGCAAAGGCACCTGGTCAGAACATTATTGAGGTATTTCTACATGTCTGGCACCTAGGAGTGCTCAGGGAATAGTAGCTGTTGTGAGAATTCAATAATACAACACATATAACTGCTGGACACATATGTCTGATAGGTACAAGAGGCTCTGCACACATTAGTTCCTCATTATCCCATTATCACTACTCCACTGATGCTCCTGCCACTTCTTCTCCCTGGAATTCTGTCTTCCCTGTCATTTCTGCTAGTCAAACTGCTATGGCTCTTCAAGGATTAACTTACATAAAACTTCCTTCAAGAACACCCTCTCAAGCAAACTACCCATAGTATCTCCTTCCCATATATTGGTAAATTTCTGGTACCATTTTTTATAAAACTTAGAATCTTCCCAGTGTATTATAAGTTCATTGGAAATTTTAAAAGCCAGTTGTATCCCTACTCAAGACATCTAACATCATATGTGCTGTAGCCAGAATTCATACTCAGGTGTGTCTAATTCTTGAGCTTCACTTTTCCACATTATGCTACCTTTCATATTATGAAGACACAACCCAATGAAAAGAGTAGCTCAGTTTACACATCGTCTCCAACTTGAATGTGGAGAGAGAATCATACCTCACCTCTCTTTCAGATTATCTTCCTTCATTTCTTTATTAATACACTGAGAAGTCACCCCTACTGAGCCTGAAATTAGAAGTCAAATAGTGCTCTGCCTTGTCTCTAATCCCATTCCTCTCACTGACAGTTTAATGGCATGCTGTTAATAAGTCACAGACAGATTCCTACAGTCAACAATGGAATACCTGTTTTTAATCAGAAGAACAAGGCAAAATAAGATGTTTTAACCATCAAGCCTACTGTCTTAGTCAGGGTTCTCTAGAGGGACAGAAATAACAGGGGAGATGAATAGATAGATAGGTAGATAGATGACAGATAGCTAATAGATAGATATAGATATGAAGGGAGTTTATTAAGTATTAACTTACATGATCACAGAGTCCCAAAATAGGCAGTCTGCAAGCTTGAGGAGCTAGGAGAGCCAGTCCAAGTCTCAAAACTGAAGAACTTGGAGTCCAGTGTTTGAGGGCAGGAAGCATCCAGCATGAGAGAAGGGTGTAGACTGGGAGGCCTGGGAGCTGATCTGATGGTGCCCATTGGATTATGGGTTAGTATGCCTTCCCCAGCCCAATGACTCAAATGTTAATCTTTGGTACCCTCACAGACACACCCAGGATCAATACTTTGTATACTTCGATCCAATCAAGTTGACCCTCAGTATTAACCATCACAAGTCCACCCCTTGTCAACTTGAATTCACACACATCTCCTGAGATCATCCATAATCTTCAAATAAAGGCAATAATAAGGTCATAATTATGCCTAACGTAAAACAACTATCTTTTTGTACAACTGGGAACAAATCAATACCAACCCAAATACTATTACATAAAGTTAACAATACTTAAATGCTGTTGTGAAATCAACAAAGATTATGTCACATGATAAAAAAGAAAGGAAATAAAATGAAGATATTTTCTTAGTACACATGTATACACGCACAAGCATGTTTTTAACAAAAGAAAGGGGAAATATTCATGACAACTACAATCCTCATTTCTGCAGCTGGTCACATGGTCATGGCTGGTATTAATAACCACCCTCTTCTACTACCCAATCTGTATTCACTTTGCCTTCAGCAAGCACCTCAGCAGGTCATTTTTTTTTTTTCCTGGTGGAATGACCCAAACCTTATTCCTGAAGGATCTGGGTCATTTGTAGTCCTGCCTGGATTGGGCTGTTGTAGTTTCCCATTGACCTTAATCACAGGGCATGGTAATACTAAGAGATGCCCTAATGAATCGCTATATTCCACGCATACTCTGCCTTACCTCCATTGTGGAGTAGTAGACCGTTTTCATCTTCATAGTCCGGGTCAATCACCCTAGCCAACACTGTAACTGCCTTCTTAGCCTCTTGACTTAAAGGTAGGAGGAGCCCAAAGTGTCCAGGTGGCAATCTTAACTTCCAGTTTAATTGAGTTGTTGTGTTTCCTGGTGGCAGTGAATCTCCCTCTAGAACTAAGACCTCTAGGCCAGCAGAATGTAATGTCGCAGCAACAGGAAGCAAAAATTTTGCCCATGGATCACTAGGGGTGATGGTGAGTGGTGCCACTTCCACTTCCACTTGCGCCCCTTGATTCCTGGACCCATAAATCCTGGCTATGGGAGAAACAGTATCATATATTGAACACTGATTCAGAGTATGCATGCCCTTCCGGAGAATTTTGCCCAGCCCTTCAAAGTACTGTCACCTATTTGGCCTTGTAATTGTGACTTTAAAAGGCCATTCCACCAGTCTATCTATCCAGCTGTTTCAGGATGATGGGGAACATGGTAAGACCAGTGAATTCCATGAGCATGGGCCCACTGCCACAGTTCTTCAGCCATAAGGTGAGTGCCTTGGTCAGAGGCAATGCTGTGTGTAATACCATGGTGGTGGATAAGGCATTCTGTGAACCCATGGATGTTAGTCTTGGTAGAAGCATTGCATGCAGGATAGGCAAACCAATATCTGGAGTTAGTGTCTATTCCACTGAGGACAAACCTATGCCCTTTCCATGATGGAAGAGGTTCAATGTAACCAATCTGCCATCAGGTAACTGGCTGATCACCCTGAGGAATGGTGCCATATTGAGGGTTCACTGTTGGTTTCTCCTGCTGGTAAATTGGGTACTCAACAGTGGCTGTACCCAGGTCAGCCTTGTTGAGTGGAAGTCCATGTTGCTGAGCCCATATATTACCTCCATTCCTGACACCAGGCCACTTTGTTCATGGGCCCAATGGGTAATGACAGAGGTGGCTGGGGAAAGAGGCTGAGTGGTGTCCACAGAATGGGTCATCCTATCCACTTAATTATTAAAATCCTCATCAGGTGAGGTCATCTGTTGGTTAGCACTCATGCTCAAATATCTTCACAGCTTTTGACCACTCAGAGAACTCCATCCACATACCACTTCCCCAGATATCTTTGTCACCAATTTTCCAATTATGTTTCAAGTCCTGACCATCCAGCCAAATCATCGCCTACAGCCCATGAATCGGTATAAAATTGCACATCTACCCATTTCTCTTCCCATGCAAAGTGCACAACAAGGTGCACTGCTCTAAGTTCTGCCCACTGGAAAGATGGCCCTTCACCGCTCTTCTTCAGGGACATCCTAGAAAGGGGCTATAGTGCTACAGCTGTTCACTTTTTAGTGGTGCCTGCATATTGTGCAGAACCACCTGTGTACTAGGACCTAGTCCTCCCTTCCTCTGTCAACTGATCATAAGGAACTCCCCATGAGGCCATCGATGTAGGCTGGAGGAAAGAAGGCAGGATGGCAGGAGTGAAGACCATAGGCATTTGAGCCACTTCCTCATGTAACTTACTTGTGCCTTCAGGACCTGCTTGAGCCTGATCACGTATATACCACTTCTATTTCACGATGAAATGCTGCTGTGCACAACCCACTTTATGGCTACATGGGTCAAACAGCACCCAGTTCATGAGAGGCAGTTCAGGTCACATGGTGACTTGATCATCCACAGTCAAATGTTCAGTTTCCACAAAAGCCCAGTAACAGGCCAAGAGTTGTCTCTCAAAAGGAGAGTAGTTATCTGCAGAAGATGGAAGGGCCTTGCTCTAAAATCCTAGAGGCCTCCACTGTAATTCACCTATGGGGGCCTGCCAAAGTCTCCAAACAGCATCCATATCTGCCACAGACGCCTCAAGCACCACTGGATCTCCTGGGTCATGTGGCTCAAGTGGCAGAGCAGCTTGCACAGCAGCCTGGACCTGTTGCAGAGCCTTCTGTTCTGGACTACACTCAAAACTGGTAGCCTTTCAGGTCACTCAATAAGTGGGCCAGAGTAACACACCCAAATGAGGAATACGTTGCCTCCAAAATCCAAACATGAGGCCCATGAGGCATTGTGCCTCATTCTTGGTTGAAGGAGAGGCTAAACGCAGCAACTTATCCTTCACCTTAGAAAGAATATCTCAACAGGCCCCACACAACCATAGAAATTTTACTGTGGTAGAAGTTCCCTGAATTTTAGTCAGATTTGTTTACCATCCTCTGGCATGCAAATGTCTCACCAATAAGTCCAGTGTATTTGCTACTTCTTGCTGACTGGATCCAATCAGCATAATGTCATAAATGTAATGGACCAGCATGATATCTTGCGGAAGCGAAAAGCAATCAAGCTCTCTCCGAAGCAGATTATGACACAAAGCTGGAGAGTTGATATACCCCTGAGGTAGGACAGTAAAGGCATATTGCTGGACTTGTCAGCTGAAAGCAAATTGGTTCTGGTGGTCCTATGGACAGGAAGGGAGAAAAAGGCATTTGTCAAGTCAACGGCTGCATACCACATACTAGGAGATTTGTCAATTTGTCCAATCAATGAAATCACATCTAGTACAGAAGCTGCAATTGGAGTCATCACTTGGTTAACCTTATGATAATCCACTGTCGTTCTCTGTTTGGCACTGGGGAAATAACCACAGGATGAGTCCAAAGACCCACTGGACCCACTGTAAGTCAGACCTGAGCTAAAACTCCAAAAATTACCTGACCTCCGTAAGGCCCTACTTTAACTGGAAGACCATAGTGATGTTTTGGGTCTCCTGGAATCAACATCAGTTCAGAGCCAGTATCCAGTAGTCTCCAAAATGTCTGATCATTTCCCTTTCCCCAATGCACAGTTACCCTGACAAAAGGCAGGAGGTCTCCTTCGAGAAGGATGGGAGAAAGATTCAATGCGTGAATGGTCGGTAATGTAATGGGGTCCTTTCTTAAGGCGACCTGTCTTCCCTTCATTCAAGGGGTTCTGACTCTGTAAACTGACTCAAGTCTGGGAATTGACGAACCATGATTCTCTGTTTTTACAATTCAAATTAGTCTTTTGTCCATTCGATCTATATAAATTAAGTAGAAATGCAGTAGACTTCCTATCAATTTCACTTCTAGGAAGACTCTGATTAATTAGTGAATGTCAGAGCTCTACACCAGCCAGACTATTTTGATTGCTGCTTTTTCTCTGCTGTCCATTACAGTAGCTAAGCTCACCTTGCCTTTGATGGTTCAGTGCCACTGTGTGGCCCCGGACACCTTGGGATCTAATTATCCCCATTGTATTTAAATTTTTACTTGAGTGACTGTGGTTCCAACTGTTAGATCTGACGTACAGAGAAGAGCAATCACAGGGCTCCTCAAAGATGCAGGTGCTGCCCTCACAAATCTATTTCACAAGGCAGTGGTCAAGGGTATATCTTCTAGACCTTCCCAGGTGGGATGAGTAGATCTAAAGTGACTAATCCACTCTACCATCCCAATCTCCCTAAGCCTTTGGACCTCTTCTTCTACATTAAACCCAGGGAGATCTGGCATTCCAGCTCACTAAGAGTGGGCCATCTTTTAGTCCATATTTCAGCTAACCAAGCGAATAAACTATTAAAACCTTTTTTAACTCCTCGAGCTACAACATTAAAAGCAGAGTCCCTACTTAGTGGGCTCAAATCAATAAATCAGCCTGATCCAACTCTATGTTTCTTCCACCATTATTCCATGCCCATAATATCCATTCCCACACCTGTTCTCCAGATTTCTTTTAATATAAATTAGGGAACTCATGCAGTTCTTTTTGAGTGTAGTGCACCCCCCTCATGGGTCACACTCTCAACCTCACCTCTAGGGGCCCCCTGAGACTTTAGTTACTGGTCTAGGAGCAAACAGGGGTGCTGGCGGTGACTCCTGAGGAGAATCAACATTATTTTGCCTCACAATTGCCTCAGGCAGCACAGGGTTTATATCCCCAGACAAAAATAGAAAGACTGATGACAGTATGGGTTGGAGAGGGGATATTGCCACTACTGAGGATAGAGAAGCTGTTTCTTCTGTCAAAAAAAAGGTTTATCAGAGTTTACAAACTCAGTTTCCCCAGCTTCATCAGGGTCATCCCACACATCTCCATTCCAAGTTTCAGGTTCCATTCTTTTCCAATCAAAGCCCTCACTTTAACAGTAGACACCCTGGCAAGGCTGTGTATGCACCTTTCACTGCAGGTCAGCCATTCATATGATAAGAGTTTGTGTCTGTTTCTCCACAATTTCAGCTCTTTCTCTAGAGGAGATAAGACTCTCACTCAGGGAAATCTTAGCAGATTTGAGGCTCAATATCTGCTTCTGAAGCTGGGAGATAGAATCCCTGAGTTCAACATTTTCTTTCATCACTTTGTCCAGTGAACTTAGGAGTAACCAACCAGCTTCATTACGTTCTTTGGTTCTCCACATATAGTAAAAAGATTATGTATAGAGTCAATAAACTGCATGCCTCTCAAGAGTGGCAAATCAGGAGTGTCAAATGCAGTTATTTTACATAACTCTCTAAACAGTTCATGCCAAGGACTATCAGTGTCCTCCATACTATTAAAAGTAGAGTCTTTAGCATTTTGGGGTCTAATCATATTAAGCAGCCAACTCCAGAAACCCCAAAACCAATTAAAGAACTTCATCTTTAATATTTTATTTTTCTAGAACCATTCCTGGTACCAAAATCTGTATTAGTCAGGATTCTCTAGAGGGACAGAACTATATAATATATATATAGA